>JAJOOD010002934.1:0-83006 GCA_029582525.1 Solanum tacnaense
ACGAATTTAAGTTGAGGGTGTTGATATACCGTGAGTTTACGGTATTTCTAATACATTTCACTTACAAGTTGTGTGTGTCTAGGGCCTTTTTGTATTGGTTTTTATGTGTTTTTATCATATTTTGCAGGAAAGATGTTCCGGCGCGGAAGCAAAGAGACAGCTGAAAGAACTGCATAAAAGGTCATCTACGCACCGTAGGTCCATTGACGCTCCGTAGGTGATGGCCATAGATCAGCAAGCAAGGCATGGATGGCAAATCAGGGAAATCTAATAGAGTGTGGAACCACGGTGGCCATTGATGGTCCGTAGATTGAATCTACGGACCTTACTGTTGATCTGTAGATTGATACTGTGAGGGTTCCAGTAACTAATTTTTGAAGATTCTAAGTAAGGGGATTGACGGATCGTAGATCGATCAACGGTCTGTACTGCAGCTCCGTCGTTTGCTTCAGAGAAGTTGATTTTTTCTGAAGTTGAAATATTTTCTAAGTCTTGGCTGACGGAAGGGACTCATAGACCGTAGATCCATTTACGGTCCGTGAGTCAGTCTCGTGGAATGAAGATGCGTGCTTGAACAAAATTTCCTTAGTTTGTTTCCCTTTTAATTTAGGACTTGTTTTCTATAAATAGGGCATGTAAACCTCATTTTTGGGGTTGTATTTTATTGCTTTTATTCTAGTTCTTGACTTGGGAGATTAACTTGCAACTTTAGCAATTATTAATTTCCTAAGTTCGTTGTGAATATTTGTGTGATGCAATTCAAGTTGAATTTCTGGGTTTATTATTCTTCTTACGGAAGTTCATAATATTTTCTATCTAAAACAATGTACAATTGTGTTCATATGATTATGGGTAAATAAACCCCACAACTAGGGTTGTGGGAACCATGAGTGATTAACAAAGTATGAATAATAAATAAGCAGTTCTTCAATAGTGTTTTGCATGCATTGATAATTCTTTCGTTCAGAAGTCTTTTTAACGATTGCACGCGTTAGAATTTGCCTTGTTGCTACTTGCCGAACCAAGGAGGTAATCAACAAGAAAAGAATTATCAACATAGATTTAGTGTGATACTATCTAATAGGCTAGTGTCGATTGGTGCGAAGTAATAACTAAGCCAAATATTGATTATGATGTCTAATATGAGGTAAAGGTAAGGGTTTGTAAATTATACACACGTAGCCGGACCAAGGTGCGGGTGAAATTCTCTAGATGCCAGACCAAGAATTTAGAGATAACTAAATTATCACTTAGCATGTAGTATACTAGGAAAGAATTGCTATTACTAGGATTACTGCGTTATGAACTTGTGGGGAACAGGTATACCCTAGTTAATTCTCTCATCTTGATAACAACCGAAATTCAATTTTGTTTACTGATTACTTACTGACTTATTACAATTTGTTTCATAAATTCCCCCCTTTTTAGTTACCTGTTTCTTGAAGTAATTTGACTAATTGAATATAATTGTTGGTTAAAGTAAAGTCTAAACCATTTTCCTTGCGGGATTGACCCCAATCTACAAGTTGGGTTCTTTACTTGATAACGATCGCTTATGCTTCTGTAGGGAGGTGTAATTTGAGCGTATCAATCTTGCACAACAAGATCATTATAGTTATTATGAGTAGAGATAGTAGATTTGGTTGCTGATTTGTATGTGTAGTTGTGGCTCCATCCGGCAGTCCATGCTTGCTAGTGATATTTTAAATATTTCTAGCAAAGTGCCCTGCCAAAAAATTGTGATCAATGGTGTGTTTTAGTGGTTTATAGCATCAGAAACTTGTTGACCAAAATTGTGAGCTTGTTTCTTTTCTCTCTAATATGATCCCAAGTAGATGAGCATGTGAATTCTACATTTGCGTTGGGTTTCTAGATTGGTTGATTAGAAACAATGGGCTTGTAGTGAATTTGAGTCGCAAGAATGGCCGGGACAAGATCCGGAGGTGCAGTTTGATCGACAATTTTCTGTTAAAGTTACACACAAAACTGGAAATCTTGAATTCGGAATCTGAAATCTGGAAATCTGGAATTTGGAAATCTGGAATCTGAAAATCCATCAGGTTTTGAAATGAAAATAAATATTGAGGATTCATATAGCTAAAGCAACTAGTTTTGAATTGATGTATAGTTGTTTTATAAGGTTACATGCTTATCTTTAACATCTAGGAATATATAGCTAAATATCTACTTTTGATGTCTTTTTCAAATCACCTCAACAAGCAGCTGACTCATTGTGTGTCCCTTCCGAAGCATTATATTCTAGAAGGAAATAGTAAAAAACCCACAAAGGTTTTTGTAAGTTGTAACTTCTAGATTTTTAGTAAGTTAATGGATATGCATTCCCTGAAACTTTGGTCTTAGTATCATCTGTTCTCTCATAACATGAAGATCTATTAGGCCATCATCAAGCAAATTCAAGTTTATTTGTTAGAGAAATTAGCAAAGGAGGCATACGGCATGTGTGCATGATATGCTTTTGGTAAATTCAACTAGGAATGACTAAAACTTTTAAAAACTAGTATAGGGGAATAGAAAATAGGAGAGTGGAAATAAAATGCTAATGTTGAGTGTGAGCATACCTGTCAAATGAGAGTTGAAATACAAGGAAATCACCACCCATTAAATGCAATAACAATATTAACAGCTCCTCTATTTTTAAATAACTGTGTGATTATGAGGGTGTTGTTGGAAAAGTAGTGCAGCTTCACAAATTGGACCACATCTTTCCGTAAAAAATTAAAATCCAGAACTGTTGTGCAATGTGGAATGTGGAACTCTTTGCCTCTTCTATAATTGTTGCAATCTGATTTGTCGTAAATTCTAAATGTGTAGGGAAATGGAGGTGATCAAATTTGAAGGATCACTACAAGTCAATTTGATCTCATTGAAGTGGCTGATGAAGAGTTTTTGAACTATTGTAAAAGTTTGAATACATTATGTTTGACTTTGTGAAATATATTCTTTGCTAGAATATATTGAATTATTGTAAAAGTACTTTTTGAACAATTGTGTACACATATTTAGAATATTGTTGTATAAGTATATGTTTACATACGCAAGACGTACTATCTTTTGAAGTCTATTGCAAATCTATTTATTTGAATTACTTATGAGCCAATTTAATGCTTGAGATTATTTATTGCAAAATAATATTGGTGTTTTTTAATTAGAAATTGTGGCATATAAATATTTTATAGCCAAAATGATATGGCCACACTTAAAAGTGTAGCCATAGGACTGTAAATTGTGGTATGCACATGGGCAAGGACTACACTTCAAAGTGTTGTCATACATTAGATAGAAAAGGTAACAGTTTAAAATTGTTGTCATACATTAGATAGAAAAGGCAACACTTACAAATCGTGGGCAATAAGGAAGCTAAGGCCACGCTTAAAAGTGTAGTTGTATGAGACAGAAATGTTGCTATTTGAGGTACATGAAAGAGTTGCCATTTTCCCTTTTAGGCTATGCTTTTAAGCTTAGCTGATAGCACAACACTTGAAAAGTTTTGCCTAAACTCTAAGGTTACGCCTCTTTCATCCACCCCTAGAAAAGTGTTGCTTAAAGTCCACAGTTTTTGGTAATTTAGGCTACACTTTACTAGGGTGGCCGTAGGCCTAAAATGTTGTAGTGACAGAACGGTCCATAAATTGATCTATGGACCGTAGTCCACATCCGTGGTTTCACACTTAGTGAACTTTTCAAGTGCTTCCATCCACGGACCTTATCTATGGTCTGTATATTGATCTACGGTCCGTGGGTAGGGACTCATAGATGGGATCTGTGCCAGGTTTTAGACATACTTTACTTTCAATCTCACATGTTTGACCATTTTCAACAAAGTCCTAGTCTAATCATGCATTTCAACACTTAATCATGCTAGTTTGTCATTCTCAGGATTCCGTTTAATCATTTTAACAAGTATTTAAGACAAACTTTGTAGACCTAAGTTGAAACTTACATTTAGACTTATAATCTCAGACAACAAGGCTACACAATCACTATCTATCTTTCCAATGGTATTGTAGCTTCGGATTTTAGCATGCAATTTCATCTAACAATTACCTAAGGTCAAGACCCAATCCCTGACTTTCTATAATCTATCAATGAATCGAAATTCAAAGTGAGGAGAAAGTCTATTACCTTACAGCAACGGGAATGGGGTGATTGTGTGATGACAGATACTTTCAAGACCAAAAACCACCTCTTCGTTACCAACCCAAAAATCGGACCCTTTTGTGGAATTTGGAATCAGTAATATTCAGAATGGAAAGGAATCGTGGGAATTATGGTGGAATGGTAGGGATGATTTTATGGGGGAGTTATGGAGTGATTTAGGAGAGTTGAAATGTTTGAAACGGTTGGAGAGTGAATGGAGGGAAGTAGAAATGATTTCAAATTAGGGGAATTTTAAATAGGGGGTCCGTGTCGGGTCAGACAGAATTAGGGTTTGGAACCACGAGACCCCGTCCACGGTTCGTGGATAAATCTACGGTCCGTAGATTGGATCGTAAATGATATTCTAACTTGGAAAATATCAGAACTTACCTCGGATCTACGGACACTATTGACGATCCGTGAACTAAACTACGGACCGTCAATGGGGTCCGTAGACCGCTGCACCAGACCTTTTTCCTGCAGATTCTGCTTTTCGCCCCTGCACATGTAGAAGCCATTAGCATGTTCTTTTTTACATTTTCTGGACACTTTTTAGGCATGGACCCTATGCTATGTCTAGCCAACACTAAAACAAAAGTAAAACAACTATCTAAATGAGTACAGAGAAGCAACTAAACAAAGAAAATTACTAAACGGAAAACAAAAACCTATTGTTGGCTAGATTTTATATCTTGGATTGCCTCCCAAGCAGCGCTTGATTTACGTAGTGGCATGACGCAGGCCTCTTGATTACTCAGACTTCATCAAGATGATAGGTTTCAACAACTTCTTGCACACTTTCTGCGTTTCCCAGATTGATCTTGATCTTTTGCCCGTTAACCATGAGCCTTGTTCCTTCACTGTTCTCAAGCTCAACCGCTCCATGGGGAAGAACTTTTGTGAGCAAAAATGGCCCGGTCCATTAGGATTTGAGTTTGCTCGGAAACAAGCGCAGCCTAGAGTTGAATAGAAGCACAAGATCACCCACAACAAATTCTTGCTTTTCAATTCTTTGATCATGATACCTCTTCATCTTCTCCTTGTACAAGGCTGAACTTTCATAAGCTTTTAGGCAAAACTCATAATGAATATTCAAGTCATTCATTCTTTGATTAGATGCGACGCCCTAATCCAAATTTAACTTCTTCATCACCCACAAAGCCTTATGCTCTAGCTCTACCGGTAAATGGCCAGACTTCCCATATACAAGTTGGTAAGGAGACATACCTATGGGGGTCTTGTATGCAGTGCAATAGGCCCATAGAGCATCATCAAGCTTCCTTGACCAATGCGTTCTATTAGCATTCACATTCTTCACCAAAATATGTTTGATCTCTCTGTTGGACACTTCAACTTACCCGCTAGTCTATGGATGGTAAGGAGTGGCTACATTGTGGTGGACACCATACTTCTCAAGTAGTGCCTTGAACAACTTATTACAAAAGTGGGAGCCTCCATCACTGATAATCGCCCTCGGTGTACCAAATCTGGAGAAGATATTCTTTTTCAAGAATGCGGTGACACTTTTACCTTCATTGTTTGGGAGCGCAACTTCTTCCACCCACTTCGATACATAATCAACCGCAACAAGAATATACTTCATCCCATGTGAACTCACAAATGGACCCATAAAATCAATGGCCCATACATCAAACAACTCTATCACCAATATAGGATTCATAGGAAGCTCTTGCCTCTTTTAAATCCCTCCTTCCTTCTCTTTGGCAACGATCACAAGACTTGGCAAAATTATGAGCATCTTGGTGGATGGTAGGCCAGTAGTACCCACACTGCAAAATCTTATGCGCAGTCCGAATACCACTATGATGCCCTCCAATAGGCGATGAATGGAATGCTTCAAGTACACTTAACATCTCAACCTCGGGCACACAACGACCAATAATCCCATAAGCACAACTATGATACAAGTAAGGCTCATCCCAAAAGAATTTCTTCACATCATGCATAAACTTTTTCGTTTGGTGAAAAGACAAGTTCGGGGGCACCAAATCGCTTGCCAAATAATTAGTAAAATCTGCGAACCAAGGAATCAGATCATGAGAAGCAGGCAACACCTGTTCATCTGGAAAAGTATCATCAATTTCAGCCCTATCACCAAGCTTAAGCATAACTTCTTTCTCTAATCTGGACAAGTGATCGACAACTTGATTTTCGGTCCCCTTTCTATCTTTTACCACAAAATAAAACTCCTGCAGCAACAATACCCATCTAATCAGCCTCGGTTTTGCAATCTTCTTCACCATCAAATACCTTAATGCAGAATGGTTAGTATGCATTATGATATTAGTACCAAGCAGGTAGGATCGAAATTTTTCGAATGCGAAAACCACCACATGAAGCTCTTGTTCAGTCATAGTATAATTCTTCTAGGCCACATTTAGAGCTTTGCTAGCATAGTAAATAGGTTGGAGAATTTTCTCTCGCCTCTGTCCCAATACTACACGAAGCACCACTCCACTTGCATTGCACATTACCTCAAACGGTTGTCCCCAATCCGGTGAAATAATGATAGGTGCAGTAACCAACTTCTACTTCAGCTCTCCAAATGCTCTCAGACAAGCATCATCAAAATCAAACTTATACTCTTTTTCGAGCAGTTTGCACAATGGATGTGCAATTTTAGAGAAATCTTTGATGAACCTACTATAGAAACCTGCATGCCCAAGAAAACATAGAACACCTTTTACAGAGATAGGTGGTGGAAGCTTTTCAATTACCTCTACCTTTGCTCTATCAACCTCAATGCCCTTCTTAGAAATCCGATGACCCAGAACTATCCCTTCTTTCACCATAAAGTGGCACTTTTCCCAATTTAGCACTAGATTGCAGTCTTCACACCTTTTAAGCACCTCAGCCAGATGTTCCAGACATCGGTCAAAAGAGTCACCTACCACAGATCAATCATCCATGAACACTTCAATAATGTCCTCCACCATATAAGAAAATGTCAACATCATACAACGCTAGAAGGTTGTTCGAGCATTTCACAACCCAAAGAGCATCCGTTTGAAGGCGAAAGTCCCATAATGGCAAGTGAAAGTGGTCTTCTCTTGGTCCTCTGGAGCTATAGAAATCTGATTGTAGCCCGAATAACCATCAAGAAAGCATTACCAACCCTTACCAGCAAGTCTATCCAACATATGATCCATGAATGGCATATGGAAATGGTCTTTTTTTGTCCAAGCATTTAGCTTATGGTAGTCCATGTAGCCTCTCCATGCAGTCACAGACCGCATCGGAACAAGCTCATTTCTCTCATTAAGAACCACAGTAATCCCACCTTTCTTGGGCACACATTGAACAGGACATACCCAACTACTATCTGCAATGGGATAGATAACTCCAGCATCTAACCACTTGATGATCTCCTTTTTAACTACCTCTTGCATAAGTGGATTTAATCTTCTTTGGTGCTCAATACTAGGTTTGTGATCTGGCATGAGTTGGATTTTGTAGGAACAAATACCGGGAGAAATCCCAATAATATCCGCAATAGTCCACCCAATAGCTCGCTTGAACCTCTTTAACACAGTCACCAAGCACTCTACTTGTCTCGCATTTAAATCTGCCGCAATGATGAACGGCAAAGTATTATCTCTACCCAAGAATACATACCTCAAATGTGGTGGTAGAGCCTTAAGCTCCAATTTTGGTGCCTCCACAATAGATGGTCTCGTGGGTGGAGACTCGCGATTCTTCATGTCTAACTCTTACTTCTTTGGTTTTGACTTATATTCGCACCTATCGAGTGTAGCTAACAACTCATCGTACTCTTCAATTCCATCACTATCGAAATTCATCATAACTGCTGCTAGTGCCTCAACACCGAGTCGCTCTTTAATTTGCACTTCTGTTACACTCTCAACTCTTTAAGTTATAGCAGATACCGTTTGGAGCTCATTACTCTGCTTCATGGACCTACAGATATTGAAAGTTGCTTCTTTATTGTTCAGTCTGAACTTCATCTGCCCCCTCTCCATATCAACCAATGCATGCCCTGTGGCAAGGAATGGTTTCCCAAGGATGATGGGAACCTTATATTCAACCTCACAGTGAAGAATTAAATAATCCGCTAGAAAGATGAAAGACTCCACTTTTACTAGCACATCATGGAGTACACCAATGGGCCTTTTCACAGTTCGATCGGCCATAAGTAACCGCATTGTAATAGGCTATGGATCCCCTACAACCAAATTCTTATAAATAGACAATGGCATGAGGTTGATGCTAGCACTAAGATCACACAATGCCTTAGCAAAGTGTAACAACCCTATAGTACATGAGATCGTGAAAGCACCAGGGTCTTCCTTTTTCTGCACAAGAGACCTCATAGCAATAGCGCTACAACGCTGCAATCTATCATCATCTTTAAAACTCACAGACCTTTTCTTTGTCACCATATCTTTCATAAACTTCGCATACCCAGGCATTTGCTCAAAAGCTTCTAAAAAAGGAACGTTGATGGAAAGCTGCTTCAAGATAGTAATAAACCAGTGATATTTACCATCGTCAGTCTTCTTCACTAACCTCTGTGGAAAAGGTGGTGGAGGTCTAGGTATGGGGACCACTTTCTGAGATATATCTGTTTTTTTCTCTGTTGCATTCAACTTCCACCACAGACAGCATAGGTGGATCAATGGTTTGCTTACCCCCTGGAGTAGTAACTTCCATACAATGACCATCATTCTTTGGATTTTGGATGGTGTTGCTAGGAAGAGTGCCAGGTTGACATGGGTTCACTGTAGTAAACAACTGAGTCATCCGCTGCTCTAGATGCTTTATTGACACTGCATGGGCATCAACTTTTTGACCAATACCAGAAAAGTCATGTTTTATCTCATTCACATTCTCATCAGTTGCATCAAACCTTCTCATCATCTTCTATATCATATCTTCAATACGCGCCATATTGCCTCCAGCTTCCCTAGTACTAGATTCCCAATTTTGAGGGAGAGGGGATAAGGTCCAACCTGATCGTTTCTGTTTCCATAGTTGTTCCGGTTGTAGTTGTTGTCGCGATTGAAGTTCCCATCCCGGACATATTGACCATCTCGGTTGTAATTGTCATAGTTCAGACCTTGGTTTCCTTGACCTTTGTGCCAATTATCCGTGTTGGATCCCTGGGCATTTGGTCGGAAATCCACCGTCTGATCATTCACCGCATAAGCATACTATTCGTAATAACACTCTTCAACTGGTGGTGGAGTTCTAGTCAAGTAATTCACAACATTTACCTTTTTCTCTCACATGCTTCAATACCAACCCTAACTCGATTCTCATTTGAGCCATCTCCTCACGAATCTCATCTGCAGACTGGTTGTTTGTAGTATGAACGACAAATGTGTTTCTTCTAGCATCCGACCTTCTCGTGCTCCATGCTTTATTGTTGCGAGAGATCTTCTCCAGTTTTTTACAATTTAAGCGTATGTGCAGTCACCATATGATCCTCCAGCTATAGTATCAAGCACTGCTTTGTTGTTGTCATCTTGCCCTCGATAGAAATATTCCTTCAGCGACTCATCATCAATACGGTGATTCGAAACACCTCTTACAAACGCAGTGAATAGTCATTTCTCAAAGATAGACCTCAGATCCGGTTATCATCAGCTTAGAGTCAGAGATAGTGACATCCCAAAAATAGCCTCCACAACTTGGTATGGTGATTATGAATTTGTAGTTATGTCATTTGTACTAACCAATGTTTGTGCAACTTTCATGGATTTGATGAACAGAGTGTTCAAGCAGTATTTTGACTTGTTCGTTATTGCCTTTATTGATGATATCCTCATCTACTCTAGGAATGAGGAAGAACATGAGAATCATTTGAGGGTTGTCTTACAAACTCTAAAAGATCACCAGTTATTCGCTAAGTTTAGCAAATGTGATTTTTGGTTGAAATATGTTGCTTTCCTTTGTCATATTGTGTCTAACGAAGGGATCCGAGTGGAATCTCAGAAAATAGAAGTAGTGAAACAATCGCCCAAACCTACCTCTCCTATATATATAAGAAATTTATTGGGCCTAGCGAGTTATTAAAGAAGGTTCGTTGAAGGATTTTCATCAGTAGCCTCTCCATTGACTAAGTTAACTCAGAAAAAGCTCAAGTTTCAGTGGTCAGATGATTGTCAGAAAAGCTTTGAAGAACTGAAAACTAGATTGACTACAACTCCCGTTTTGACTCTACCGAGAAGGTTCAGACGATTATGTAATCTATTGTGATGCATCCAGAGTCGGTCTACGTTGTGTGTTGATGCAGCGATGTAAGGTTATAACTTATGCATCTAGACATCTTAAGATGCATGAGAAGAATTATCCGACTTATGACCTCGAGCTTGCAGCAGTGGTATTTGCCTTTAAGATTTGGAGATATTACTTGTATGGTGTTCACATAGATTTGTTCACATACCATTAGAGCCTTCAGTATGTGTTTTCCAAGAAAGAGTTGAATCTTTTCCGGAGGAGATAGCTTGAGCTCCTTAAAAATTATGATATGAGTGTGGATTACCATCTTGGTAAGGACAATGTAGTAGCAGATGCTCTTAGTAGACTATCTATGGGTAGTGTAGAACATGTTGAGGAAGAGAGAAAGGAACTAGCAAAATATGTTCACAGGCTCGCTCGCTTAGGAAATATCCTTATGCGAATATCAGATGGTGGTGTAACAATTCAGAATGGGTCAGAATCTTCTTTGGTAGCAGAGGTTAAGGAAAGGCAAGACAATGATCCGATATTGCTTCAACTAAAGGGTGCAGTCCATCAACAGAGGGTTGAGGTTTTCTCCCAAGGAGGACATGGTATGCTTTGCTATCAGGGTCGATTATGTGATCCTAAGGTGGGTGAGTTGAGAAAGCAGATTCTTCCAGAAGCCCATAATTCAAGATATTCTATTCATCCAGGAGCTACTAAGATGCACCGTGATCTGTGGGAAGTCTTTTGGTGGAATGGTATGAAAAGTGATATAGCGGATTTTCTTGTTAAGTGCCCTAATTGCCAACAAGTGAAGGTACAACATAAGAAACCAACAGGTATGACTTAAGAGATCAACATTCCTATTTAGAAGTGGGTAGTGATCAACATGGACTTCATTATAGGTTTACCTCGTACTCGCAGACAACATGACTCCATTTGGGTGATAGTTGATAGAGTTACTAAGTCTGTGCGCTTTTTGGCTGTTAAGACTACAAACTCGGTGAAGGACTACGCCAAAGTTTTCATTAATGAGATAGTTAGGTTGCTTGTAGTTCCTTTCTCTATCATGTCAAATAGAGGTCCTCAGTTTACCTCTTATTTATGGAAGTCATTTCAGAAAGGTTTTGGTACTCAGGTTAATCTTAGCACAACATTTCATCAATAGACGGATGGTCAGGCAGAGCATACCATTCAGACCTTAGAGGACATGTTGAGAGCTTGCGTGATTGACTTCAAGGGTAGTTGGGATGATCACCTTCCTATTATAGAGTTCACCTATAAAAATAGTTACCATTCGAGCGTTCAGATGTCCCCGTATGAGGCATTGTATGGGCGTAGATGTAAATATTTAGTTGGCTGGTTTTAAGTAGGTGAAACTGCCTTGATAGGCCAGATTCAGCTCATGATGCTCTAGAGAGAGTGCAACTAATTAGAGATAGACTTAAGACAACCAAGAGTCGCCAGAAGTCCTACGCAAATGTAAGGAGAAGGGACTTAGAGTTCCAGGTTGATGATTGGGTTTTTCTGAAAGTGTCACATATGTAAGGGGTGATGAGATTTGGCAAGAAGGGGAAGCTCAGTCCTAGATATGTAGGCCCTTACAAGATCTTGAAAATGATTGGTAAAGTGTCTTATGAGATAGAGTTGTCAACAGAACTAGCAGCAGTGCATCCGGTTTTTCAGATTTCATTGTTGAAGAAGTGTGTGGGTGATCCAGCATCTATTGTACCTTTAGAAAGTGTGGCTGTGAAAGATAGCCTCACTTATGAAGAGGTGCAAGTTGAAATTCTTGATCTTCATGTTCGAAGGTTGAGAAACAAGGAAGTTGCTTCAGTTAAGGTTTCGTGAAGGAGTTAGTCAGTATAGGGAGCTACTTGGGAAGCAGAAGAATCGATGAAGGCCAAGTATCCTCATCTCTTTCCTTCCAATTCCATTCCGGCTTGAGGTAATAGTTCCTCCACAGTTTTTCAGTCATTCATGCACTGATTCAGTCTTAGTATCATGTTCTTTCAGTTTGTACTTGCATTTTCAGTGTATTTGCATGTCTTTGGGACTTAGTTCAGTCTGCAATCAATTTCTAGTAATTAGTGGTAAGGTTTGGAGCTCTTTCCCTCCCCATCCAGCTAGTTTAGACTTCATTCCAGGACCAATGTTCCCAAGAGGGAAATATTGTAACACCTAGGAACCCAGACTAAGAAAATATAGCAAAACACCAGCAACAGCAGGTGAACCACGACAGGGTTCACAAACTGTGAAAGGGACCACGGTCCGTTGACCTGTCCGTTGACTCACACTGGTCAAGAAGGGGTGGACTACGAGACCTTTCACGGGCCGTGGACCACCTCACGGACTGTACTGGCAAATATTGGTCGCCAGATAGAGACCACCTGGCCGAGACGTCAGACCATGGGACCCTTCACGGGTCGTGGGCCTAATGACGAGCCATGGTAGTGCCCATGAAGTACCTTTCCAGAATCAACTCAGGAAAAATGGCTAATGGTTGACCCACGGTCGGACTCACAGACCATTGGTCAGGCCACGTCCCGTAGTCCTGGCCCGTGGATTCAAGCCCCATAAAAAAGTCTCTGAAGCCAATCCACGGTTGACAGGATGGACCGTGGGTTAGTCCACGGACCGTCAGTCAGCCTGTGGTCGGTTTCGACAGACTTTTAAGTCAAGGGTCTTTTGGTTTTTTCCTTATGTATTGGACCCGTAAACTACGTCGTTTAACCCCTAAACTACATAGTTTTGGTCAGTTTTAGCGTAGTAAACAAATTAGAACCTAACCTAATAAATTATTCACAAAAAAATCATCAAACTTACAGCAAAATAGATGAGAAAGTTGAGCAGCCCTAATTCAAGAATGCAACGAGTTTTCATCAGTTCCAGCCCCAAAATTGAAAGATTTCTCCGTGAATTTCATCACCAGGTATGTGGGATTTCACTAGTGGGTACCTTTCACCCATTAGGTCCCTAGATTTCAGTCAGAATATTGATTCCCTTAATATTATCTAGACCTAAGGTTTATTGAAAGTTAGAAATTATTGCGTTTTAGTTGTTAGAATTATCCAAATCAGATTCTCATGATTTTAGTATCGTTTTGTTTAGATTCTTTCATAAATTCAGAACCCTATATATATAGTTCTTATAGTACATGAATTACACATGCTTGGTCAGTTATTTCAAATATACATGCCTTAGATTTCAATGTTTCATTATTCGTACATATATGTTGCATTTTCAGTTAGCATGTCAGTATTTTGAGCGATCCAGTATTACAGAAATCAGTCATAAATTGTTAATTACATAATCAATTGGGAGTAGCATAATACCGAGTGGACTAGGTCAGTCACCCTCAAGTCCCAGAACTACGTGCCCTCGTATGTTTATAATTCCCCTCTGTGGGCATTACATTTTAGTGATCGCACAGTCATGCCTCTATACCTCTGACCTGGTATATTCAGTCCTCTCGATGGGGCATATACATCAAACTCCACATTTAGCTCATGTGATTTTATGTCAGTTAGTAGTAGCACCCTTAAAGTCAGATTCTATTGCATTGACCATGTTATCAGTTACAGTCAGTTTTCAGTCTCACCATGTTACAAACTTGGTCATTGCATCCAGTTAGTTCATGTTAAGTATTCTTAGTATAGTATCATGCTTATCTCTTATCATTGCTCAGATACATGCTTTGGTTCTGTAATTCTTATTGTTCAGCTTTATTCTATCCTGCATGCTCAATACCTTTTGATTACTGACGCATACTCTACACTACATCTTCTCGTGATGTAGGTTCACGTTCTCAGCTTCCAAATCACGCATAGATCGGTTCCTGATCATCAACTCAGTAGCATTAGTGGTGAGTCCTCACTCTCCGAGTACGACATATATGGTTCCTTTGTTGTTAGTGTTAGTTTCAGTTTTGCAAGATTTAGCTGGGGCATGTCCCAACACATCTAGTCAATTACAAGCTATTTTCAGACATAGTTAGTTTCAACTTTAGCATTTGAGTTTGACTTTTCAGTTGTTCTTAAACTCTCAGTTTTTTTGTATATATATATTTAGATAGTTTATGGGTATTCCCCATCATTTCAGTTTACATGATTATTTAACTTCTGCACAATATTTCTTTACTTCAGTTTACTATAGTATGCTTATGGTATGCCAGCAGGGTTAGGTTGGGGTCACTAATGAATTTAGGTACTGTGTCCGTGTCATGCGGGTAGCTTCGGGGCTTGACATGGTAGCTGAAAAGAGACAACGTGAAAATGGATCCGGAGCATTTGACATGGTAAATACATTTTTTTTGGATTTATTGATCACTACCAATATCGTGAATCCTCCACTTAATTATATTATTGCTTGTTTTATCTTTTCTTTTTCTTAAAAAAAAAGAATCACAACATTTGTTTTGTTTGTGTTAGACGATAATTAAACTTTATTTTCTTATTTTAAACTGGACTACTACACTACAACTATACTATCACATTCAAACTTATTTGGATTTTATATTGTATATATTTCTTTAGTTGTTTAAATTTTTATATATAACTAGTTTTATCCCTAATTAAGGACCAGTGAATCTCTAACCAATGATATATCAAGAAAATGAGAGTTAGTAATATAATTACTTTGTAATATGTATAATTTGTAGTTTGTAAAATCATATATATAGTTAGTTATTAAAAAAATCTTTGTTGGATTGCAGTAGTACTATCATAAGAGCAAAAAATATCTTTCTATTTTGGAGATAAGAAAATATGTATTCAAGGGTTTATCAAAGTTTGAAGTTGATCAAGAAACCACTGAAGTAAAAGAGGTAAGCTCTTGCATTATTTGCATTTTATTGGACTACTATAGCTTGTTTGACTAAGTTTCTTGTGCACATATATATGTGTGTGTAAGAAATATTTACTAAGTCTTACCTTGCATTTCTGCAAGAAGTGATTTCCATGACGACTTCCTAACTATATGACACTAACTTTTATTGTCATGTTAAGACACAAAGACATTTACATTATTCTTATTAAATTTTTCTTATTAATCCAAAAAGAAGAGTCAACTACCCATCTTATTAAGGTTGTTGGATCTACTCTTCATAATGAAATGCACGAGGAAATTTAGGATGTCACAGCTCAGCAAGGACTATCTCCTAGAGGTAGACAATTGATGCAATAAAATTTCAAACAGGCCTACACCAGTACATCTGCTACCTCCAACAGACCCAACACATGATCCAGACATAGAGGTTTTTAATGATTAAAAGCTTTGTTGGAATGCTAGAAGTATAAACACCCAAGGTTCATTGGAAAGAATCCAAACTCTCAATAAAATACACAACCTTTCTATGATTGCAATTGTTCAACCATTTGCTGAGAATACTCAGATCAACAAATACAAAATTCAACTCAATATGGATAAGGCCTTCTTTAATCAAAATGGTAAGATTTGGATATTTTGGAATGAAGTTATGTACTTCCATATTATTGAAGCTGAAGACCAACATATCACTTGTTTACTTATGAAGGTGTCTCAGATCAGCTTATTAACAAGGAGAAAAGTCATTTTATGGCTCCAACTAATACTCCTCCAGATATCATTGATTTGATAGTGGAAATTAGTACTTTTACTCAGAAGGTTAAATCTATTACATAACTTGGATGCCCTCTATACATTGGAGGTCAACCGGTTATTTACTATTCAGACCTGGTGGCAAAAGTGGTAAAGAAGATCAATGGGTGGAACAGAACTCAAGAATCAATACCTTTGGTGGTAAAATAACTCTGGTGAAGCATGTACTTCATTCTATCCCAATACATACAATGGTAACTATATGTCTTCTCAAAACTATTCTCAAGAACATAAAAAGTGTGATTGTTGATTTCTTTTGGGGGTATGAATTGAGAAGAAAAAAACCATTGGGCTTCTTGGGTAACTCTTGGCTTACCAACTGAACAAGGAGACATTGGATTTAGACAACTTAATGATATTTGTATCTCTTTGCAATTCAAACAATGGTGGCTTTTAGAACAAACTTTTCTTTGTGGGGGCAACTTCTTCTTGCTAAATACTGCCAAAGAGCTAACCTAGTGACTAAAAAACTAGATATTGGGCAGTCTTTGGTTGGGAAAATATATGATGAAAAACATGGCACCAATGGAAGTTGACAATACCGGGTAAATCAACTATTGAATAGACTTTTATGGTGGGACAATTTGCTAGGTGATGGTCATCTAGCCCATCATTGTGATTCAATTACTAGTCTCAACAACACTACTATATCTCTGTTCTTGGTGAAGGGTAACTGGAATGAGGCTATGGTAAGACAATGGATTCCTCCACTATTAGTTCCTAAAGTTTTGAGCAATTGAATTATTTACCAATAAGAGATTCCAGATGAGGTCGTTTGGAAACTCAATGACAATGAGATTTTTTTCTTGTTCATCTGCCTAGGAAGTTACCAGACAAAAAGAAGACAAGAACAACATCAACAATTTAATTTGGCAGAAACAGTTCCCTTTCAAGGTTTCTTTTCTGGTTTGGAGGACTTTGAGAAACAAGCTCTCTACCAATGAGAAGATTAGCACTTTTGGATATGACCCTTCTAGCTACTCCTGTTGCATCAGACCTGGGCTGGACAATATTGATCATATATTTGTCAATGGTAATTTTGCCAATTACATTTGGAGAATTTTTCTAGCCTGCTAGGTCTTACCGATGCTCATGTTCCTTTGAGAAATCTTATGATGAATTGGTGGGGAATGAATCCCAAGAATGATGTTCATAAAATCCTCATCCAATCACTTCCCATTTGTATTTGTTGGAACTTATGGAAACATAGGTGCTCAACTAACTATGGAGGCAAACAATCCAACACAGCCAGAGTAAAGTTTATGATCCTTAAAAACTTAAACCATATTCTCATAACCGGTTTTCCCTATATTCACTGGCCTAATAATTGGGTGGAGTTGATTCCTATGATTGACGTGCCAACATGAGACTAAAATCAGAATCATCAAGTGGAACAGACCCCCTAACAACATTCTCAAACTGAACACTGATGGGAGTGCCCTGAATAATCTGGGAAAGATTGGGGAGGAGGTATCTTAAGAGATAGTAATGAGAACATGATTTATGATTTCACTATACCTTTGAGAATAGGCACCAATTACAAAGAAGAGCCTCAAAAAACAACACATGGTATTGCTCAACAAGAGTATTCAAATGCCCTTACATCAAGAATGATTCCATGCTCTCACAAAGCCAATCAAGGATTCTAGTACTTTAGGTCTGGCCATATCTGTAAAACATCACCGACTAGTCTGGCGAGTCGCTAAACCCATTCAACTGGAAAAAGGGAACTGGCCAAAAGTAACAGAAAAACTTAGCAAAAATTCAGCACAAAAGGACGATACCAAAGACCATTCAGCGAGTCTCTAAGTTCACTCGGCGATCAGAGGGTTCCTCGCCGAATAATATAAAAATTAACAGTCAAAATTAAAGTTAGAAAAGCGAGACTAACAACATTCAGCGAGTCACCGAGTATATTCGGTGAGCCCAAGCGTAGCGCCGAAAGTTACAGAAAACTTATCAATAAGTCAGGTCAACTAGGCAATAAAGGATGGCATTAGGCGACTCACCGAGTCACTCGGCGAGCTCAACCCAACCCACTGAATGGCCTAACGTGTTGCCTTCCTAACTAAATTTTCAATTAGTGCCTAATAGCCTATGACAAACCATTTCAAGTACAATTAAATACAATTCCACCCTACCCACCATGAATCTCTAAGCCAGAGTACTCAGACTTCCCCGAATTGATTTAAATTCAAAAAAACAATGATTTTTCCCTTAAGAACGACGTCACCCAATCCATCATTGGTAAAATTCAAGTTGTTTGGTGGAATTCGAGTTAGTCTGACTTCACCCACACAAAACCCAACATGAAACACACATAATTTACGCAATCCAAACATGCAACTCAACCAATTTTGGATAAACAAAATATCTAACGTGCTTGATTCCAATTTAAATTTCAGTGAGCAATTTTCCACACAATCAAGGAACAAAAAAGATCCATTAAATACATATAGGCACGCTCAGTCTAAAACATGAAATTAGAGCAAATTCTGAAAAATGAACCTCAAATGCAGACATGCAAATACATAGGAAAAGAAGGGAGGATGGGAAACAATCCAAATTTCGATCACACACGAAGAATCCCATACAATTAAACTTAAAATATAATATAAGGTTTGATTGTAAGAGTAAAAGAGTCAAAAAGTTAAAAAAAAAGGATAATTGAATTTAAAACGGTTGAAAGACTCTTGACCATGTAGTTTTCTCCTTGATCGGCGAGATCCAATTACGTCACCAATCCACTCGGCAATTTGCCAAGTGAACATTTACTCGCCAAATTGGGTAGAACATCACCCTATCAGTTGGTTCAAAAGGTGAGCTAAATCGGGCTCACCGAGCCACTCGGTGATTCACCAAGTGAGCTATGAGCTTTCCCAATTGCCTTTTTCCTCCGAAATTCAAATTTCAACAGGCACATCCAACAAATGTTATTCAAATAACAAAAAAAAAAAATTGGGTTGCCTGCCAAGAAACGCCTTATTTAACATCATGCACGACATGGCTATGTATTCAAGCCTCTCTCTTTGGATGGACAAAGGTATCCCTAGGAAAAACCCCTTTCGATCTTGGATTTAAGTGAGCTAAAATTTGACCATTTGAGTATCAAACTGCTTTATGGAAACTGAGTGCGAGGTCATTGTCAGATTTATAGATGAGACATCATCCTACATCTCTTTGAGTACCTTATCCGATCCTTCCACCTTGTTTAAGATGCGAGCAAGCATATCCTCGGTCTGAATGTTTTTGGGATCGGATTTTTGTTCATTTGACTTTTATCGTTCATAAGGGGGACGTTCCCCATCTTTATGACCATTTTTATCTCTCCAATTTGTACCCTGATCACCCCAATCTCCATCTCGATCTCTCCAACCATCATCACGATCTATATTCCAACCTTGATTCCCACCCGGCCTTGGATAGCTCGGACAAGAACCCCCTGCTTAGTTTGCCAAGAATTATACCTCTTCGTTGTACATTCCCAAAAATTGTACATCATGAGGACTCACCACTATTAGCACAAACCGCATTCACAACCTTGTAACCACCTCCCATGACATGTTTCGTCACTAGGTCCATTTGAGTCATTATCTTGGCCATGTTTTCATCACGCTTTTAGTTCTTTTCTATTTGTTCCTTGGTCAGCCTAATTTTCAACAGAGACACTTGATCTTCTCTTGTGTACCATGCAAGATTATTTTGGATCATCTGATTAAGAAAATTGACGCTACATCAAATAGTTGTCTCATGATTCCACCCTGAATGAGTTGGTTGGCGACACCTTTGTTGACGGTGTAAAGACTTCGGTAAAAATATTGCAATAGCACATTTTCCGGCAACCCATGTGTAGGACATTGAAGAAGAACCTTTCGAAATCTCTACCGCGTCTCATGAATAGGTTCACCATCAATTGGCTTGAAGTTCTAAATATTATCCCTAAACTTAACCATCTTCGAGGGAGGGAAAGCTCTTTCATAAAGCACTTCTGTGAGCTCCTCCAAAGAAGTGATGGATTCCCTTGGTAGTTCGGTCAACCACTTCGTTGCTTCCCTTAGTAGAGAAAAAGTAAACAAACAGAGTCAGACTGATTCTTGATTGATGTTCTTGTAGGAAAAGGGTCCGCACACATTCACGAAATTGTGAATGTGATCATGAGGGTACTAGTGAGAAATTCCCCCAAAGACACCTTTCATTTGCAACAACTGCAACATAGTGTTTGTCACATGAAACACCGCATTTCCCACAATTGTGGGCAATCGAATAGCACCGGCACTTCCTAGCTGATCCACATTGACATCATACAAGTTTCCAATGTCATCATTGTTTCCAAGTTGACTTGCATTGCTACCGTTCACACTCTTTTCTTTACTTGTTCAGAGATAATAAGAATTTTTTACTACAACAAAACTAGTTCACAAAAACATTCTAATAAACAAATTCTAAACACCCCTACCCGACAGCGGTGCCATTTTTTGATAACGCTCAACTATAATTTTTGCAATTCAAAGTGTATGTGGTCGCTAAAAAGTATAAACCCAATGATGAGTTGGGATCGATCCCACAGGGAGTGATAGTTCAAAGAATTCAATTACGAAATACATATGTGTTCTTATGTTATGTAGAAGTAAAAAGATATGAAACATAATATAAATCACAAAGTTTCAATGATTTATATCAAAAGGGGATTTAGAAACCAATTTTTAATAAAATGTAATTAACACTGGATTTGAACGATTAGAGAGAGGATCTTAGGAATGTGATTAATCGAATACTAATTTCGCTTAATGGGTGATTATTAATTGCTTCAAGTTGTTTAATCTCAATGGGTAGGATAGGTTTGAATATAATAGCCATCTATCGATCAACTATCATGTTTCGAGTGAGTTCTCTCGAACCTCAACAAGCTTAACAATACCAACTACCCCAATTCCTTAATTAAACCATCTTTCTCAAGCTGCGTTGTAAAGATACAAATCAATACAACTGTCAATCATTCATTCTACTCTATACCTCTTTCTCAAGAAGAAATAGAGAGCTAAACTAGAATAAAATTTGCAACTTCAGTTCATCAATTAAAACACAAATAAACAATTGAACCCAGTTCAAAACAACATTAAATCCAACAATAAACAATACCCGCAAGTTAATTTATGTATTCGATTACATTATCACACCTCTAAGGGAAGGGGTTTTAGCCAACCATAGCAAAAAGTAAGAAATCATTACCAAAAAGATTATCCATCTAAATTTGTTAAAAATCTGTAATACTCAATGCCAAAATCAAAGTTAGAATCCTAAATCCTCAAATCCAAGATCCAAATCTTCTTCAAGGATGTCCAACAATGTAAATAAAATATGTAAAGGATCTCAAAAACTGAGGAATGCAATGTATGGGAACTCTTTCTCCCTTTTCAAAAAATGAATTTATATGTTCCTAAAAACTTCCCAAAATCTCAGCACAGAGTCCACTCGGCAAAACTAGTCGGGATCGCCAATCGACTCAATGATCCACCGAGTTGCACTTTTTTTTGCTTGTCTTCGCTCCTACATCTAATTGTTCTGGAAGTTTAGCCGAGCTGGGTTGTTATCACCGATCATTTGGCGCATCACTGAATCATCATTTGCTCACCAAGTTGGCTGGGTACATAGGTTATTCCCTATAATTTTTTGCTAGATGGAGGCTCACTCGATGACTTGCCTAGTGACTTTTGCGAGCTCCAGCTTCTCTTTTCTTCAGTTTTTCCAACTTTTTCATTCCTTTACGCATCATAATGTCCTTGCCTTGTTCTCAAGCCATCATATGTTGCATATCAACACATTAACATCAGTGATGAGCACAAAATAGGCATTGAGGACATTAATTCGTTGAATGATAAGCTCTAAATGAGTCAAAATTCCTGACTCATCAGAAGCGTGGTCAGCAACATCCAAAATGGAACGACTAGCGGAGACCACAAATTGAGTCTTAATCCCTATATGAAGCCTATACCCATGAACAAAGCATTAGGCTCTCTCCTCCTTGGTGGGTATAATCATAGTGGCATGGCCGGACAAATTGTGGAACCTTGCCTCATATTGTGATACAATCATGGAGCCCTTTTCCAACCTAGAGTACTGATCTCGGATGTGATCTTTAATGCTGTGAAGGATGAACCTAGCTAAGAAGGCATAAAAAAACTCAGTCCAAATGACTGGAGGAGACCCAACTAGTCTAGTCTTATGATGGTACACCACCACTGCCTACAAGGCCCATCTTACTGAGAAGTAGTGAAGTTGAATTCTCTCTACTACATTAGTCCAAATGTATAAAGCCGCTTTTAGCAAGCAGTCAGAAAATTGTGGGCATCCTAACCCATGGGCCAAAAATACCTTAGAGGTAAAAGCCTCTAGAACATTTAGAGTATGTTTTGCTCCTTAAGTAGCATAACTTTGGCCACAATCACGGGATATGCACCCCAAGGTGGTACCAAAATCGAGACGCGTCTGCTGTAGACTGACCCTACTGACTTGATGTTGGTGTTGGGCTTTCTATATGCCTCCAAGCACAATCAGAAGCTAAGAAATGGTTAGCTTAAGATCTGGAGCCATAGTTGGTCCGGGTGGTGGGTGGGCTGGTCCTGCCCTCATCGGTTGTGCTAGAACCCGAGATGCTAGAGGGTCTATTGCTAGCTCCGGGACCCTCTCTCTATGTAGGGGGGGTTTTACACCCCTAATCTGTATGGGAGGTGGACCCCTACTGTCACGACCCAGACCGTCGTGAGTGGCACCCACACTAACATTCCGGTGGGAGACCAAAACTACAACCAAACTAATCAACTTAACCAAAGTAATACACATTTAAAGATAAAGAAACAGGTTTAAATGACAATAAAAATGGAGTCCCCATAAACTCCAAAGGTTTAAATAAAATAGCCAAACTAATGCGGCAGAACAACCCCTAGAACCTGAAAGTCAATGTACCAAAACTCTACTAACGATAAGTCTAAGAACAAAGGATACAACCCCAAAACTAAAAAACACCTTTAAGAAATGGTCTGAGTCCGGAAAGAGTGGACTTAAACAAGAAAAATGCATGGCAACATGAAAGAACTGGCTCACCCTTGAATCCGGTCACGCTCATTAGTCACCTAGCTGAAGTCTATCAATAGTTACCTGAAAATGCCTTGTACTCAACAAAGAAAGAGCAAGTTCAGTATCAGTACACAACCATAGTGTACTGGTAGGATCACGCGACTATTCCAATAAGTGAAACAAATGCAAGTAACCACAACATTATAAAACAGGCATATACCGAGCATATATAATATTAGTCATCTTTTCATGATCAATGTAGCATCCCACATTGTCAATAATATACATTGGTTATCAATTTAGAGCAATATACAGTCTTCCAATATCAATAATCATTAGATGTGAAAGTAATCATCACAAGTAGGTACACAACACAATTCAATGGTCCTCTCACGGAACCTAATTCAATGGTCCTCTCATGGAACCCACACCAAAACTGTTAGCATACCGGTACTTGGTATCCGATCCAATGTTTATGCCGGAATGTGGCACCGATGCAATGTTTATGACGGAACGTGCACACCGATCTCATTTTTATGCCGAAACGTGGCAACCGATCCTATATTTATGCTGGAACGTGGCGACCGATCCCAGTTAGTGAGTCGGATCGTGACACCCGCCCATTCAACAAACCACAATCACAATCAGAATGTATATTCTCACAATCATACAACAAGAGGTGATTCATGGCATGCAATTATTCAATCATCCTCATTTACGATTAGGGTGATCAATAATGCAACATTCGCATACATACATGCATTATAATGAAGCAATTACAAACATATATCACACCAACATGAAATCACAACCATCACCTATCTTGCATCCAAGCTTGAAACCGCAAGAAACTTGATCCTTCCCTTTTCGAATTTGTTCCGCTTGTTATTGGTCTACAAACAATCAATATAATACGGGAATCAATAAACAATCACTAATTACCCAAATTACTAACAATTCAATGAACCCTAGATCAAACCCATGATCCCAATTATCCAAATTAGGGTTGTTTCCACTATAGAATTTATAACAAAACCCTCACCACCAATATGCACCCATTCTATTACGTTCTACGGATCGCAAAATGGATTCGGGGAGTGAAAAGCTTACATTTACCCTCAAGAATGGTGAAAAACAAGTAGGAGTCACATGGGGATCGTTCCTTAGCTCTAAAAGTCGAAAAGTGCATAATAAGGTCATTTAGGGGTTTATTAATGACATAAGTCGTGTTGAGCCCGCCACAGCAGCCCTCATCCCGCTATAGCGGCCCTGCCAGAGCGGCGAAATCCAGTGCCAAAGCGGCTGGAACGAAACCGAGAACTATTTTGAGAATTCAAAAATCCCCATTTCACAACACACCTTTAACCAACGATGCTCAGAAAAATACCCTTAGCGCTAAGATCAATTCCGGAAGTTCTATTCACCCGAATTCAATTTCGTAAAGTCGTACGGGATCCTTAGCGTCTTAAGTATCCACTCATGTAATCAAATTCATTAATAGACCTCTCATTAGTTACCAGATTTCCCTAGATCTCATTGACTCTGATTTCATCCAAATTTGGACTAGGCTAGGAAATCTCAAGTTACTACAAAAAAGTTTTCTTGCCCCATTGGCTTTTCCTTAACGACGGAATCAAGTCGTTACAATAGATACCAATTTACCCATCACTCGTCCTAGAGTAATCAACTAGGAAGGACTGGCTAAAGTAAGGGTAGAGTAGTATCTTAATCGTCGAATTACTGGGGATACTTGTCTCGCATGCCCTTATTACCAAATCCCATTATCCCCTAAGGGTTTCACATCTCCAACCTCAAACCAACTAATTGAATACCTACACATCCGCCCTTACAATGCCTCAACGAAGTCATCTCAATACTCGAGTGATAAATATTGTTGTATGTAAACTTTACTACAACAAAAGTGATTCCCAACAACCACCAAAGTTGATCATACACAGGTCTCAACATGTTATCAAGGACTTTGACACAATCATCCGGACGAATCCTTTCTCGCATAACCATGATAAAATCTTCAATCAAAACATGCCACAATTAGAGGTGAACCTGAATTAACCCACACACACTCAAAATACCCAAATAATAATAGTTCTTAACAATATCTCCATCCCACAACATAAATTCCTATGAGCTTAAGTTATAACAAATTTGTTCTTTAGAAATAAGATACTCATTGAGGGATATGTCCAAGCATACAACCCCTCCAACAACACTATTGAAATGCTAGGTTTAGTAATTGCAGATTACCTCTTAAGAACAGTAGAATTGGACCCAATGATCTCCACATTCAACCACACATAAATTAGACATGACCTCGACGACTAGAGGAATATTAAGATTGCCGAACAACCACAAATACGCATGGTAGCTCTTCTATAAATTCTCATAAGCAAGGTGGTACATGTAGACCCACTAAAATACTTTAACAACTCCAAGATAACACCAATTATGTCATTCAAAATAAACAAATCCTCCCACTCAACTTAGAAAACATCGCATGATTTGGTACCCTTGATCCACCACTAGGGATCCACCCACAAAAGTGAAAACACACTAGAGCATAGCTAGTGAATCATACTCACAACACTAACAACCATCATAAACACTCAGACGTTTTACCTTATTATGAACCAACACTTTTAAAAATGAAACCTTTCTTAGGTACTTAACAATCAATAGTAGTAAACTGACGACTCACCCCATGTGTAAGTCCTTTCAAATGCTCAAATCAGATACAATTGATCATTCCTCACCTTGCCAATTCATACCATGAAAAAATACATCTGCACGAATGTAGACTCACATTGAAAAATCTGATTTATAATTTCCACTGTATAACACAATCCCTTTCTCTATTAACATTAACTTGTACCTTGAAGATTCTTATGAATTCCTAGATCTTCGATTGTCATTGATCGCATCTCCATCGATCTTCCAATATCCTTTGGTAAAATTCAATCGTACGTATTACTAAACTCAAAACAGAGACAAAGCACTTATCATCACACTCGAGCTAATGTCTATCCACTCCTTCCTCACGTCCTTCCTAATAGTTTTTAATCAATCTGAAGAACTTGTTACACTATTACCATAGTCATAACAAACAAATGAAATCACGCATCTCTGAACCCAATTATCTACCCCTCTAAAGATATTTCTTTAGCCTTTGCAATCAAATAAAATGTTCTTGCTCTCGCCTCGCTCTAAAGGTTGTACTACCTCCCACTATTTTTCTTCATTATGACTCTAGTTCTTTAATTCCTATTCTAATGGTGTCTCACCATCTCTTAAAACTTTCCATACAACCGCGTTACTCACCAAATAATAGAAAGCCACAACCTTAGATACTCGTAAGTCGTAATTACTATACAAAAAATTGCTTAACCAACTAATTTATTGTATAGTTGCATCCCATCACATTCCATCACGAACTCTTATTACCATTACGCTCAGTCAGCCATGACTATCACTGCGAAGCCAACAATTCATCAACACGACACTTCAAACTTAGGTAAACTCATCAAATTCAATGGACTAGCCCAATCTTGGTATGCACTTTTTAATAATATACTTCAATTTCCTTCACCCAAGCATACTCATTGGGACCTTCCTTATCCTTAATCTTGTCATTCCGGTATCAATCCACTCATTTATGGTTTAAGATAAAATCACCAGTCCTCATACTACCCTCCTTCTTCTTAACAAACAAGACAGGAGCACCAACGGGGAAGCACTAGGACGGATGAAACCTTTATCAAGAAGCCCTTGGATTTGAGCTTTAAGGTCTCTAAATTCTGAGACCATAGGAATAGACTCAATAGAGAGGGATTTGACCTCAACATCCCGAATATGAGCCAATTATGTCAAAAGATCCTGCCCCACCAGTTTTCTACCCCTCACGAAAGATATGACCTTAGCTAACTTAGGCTTGTACCCCCTTCCCACTCTAACCTTTCCCTACCCGGGATCTCTAGAGTTACCGACTTAGTATTACAATTAAGCCCGGTATAATAGGGGGACAACGAAGTCATGCCTAAGATTATATCAAGTCAGTCATATCCAGTATAACCAAATCAACTCAACTCTGAAAATCCATAAACACAACAAGACAACACGATATACATGGGTGATTATGGCTGACTCTTCAACTAGGGTAGAAACATGGAGGGGGCATCAAGTATATCACAAACCACAGCAACTCCCAAGGTAATTGAACTGACACATATGGATAAGTAGAACCCATACCACACAAAACAATAGCCATCCGGGCTCAAACAAGAGTAGCACTAGTGACGATTGCATCACACCTTAAACTCGGTTTTCCCGGAAAAGCATATAATTGAGCCCTGTCCTCTTGACGGGCAACCTCTTTGCCTGGCTGCACTACACCTCTACCTGCATTACCATTTCTCCAGCCTCCACGGCCTTGCTGATTTCCTCCTTATATGCCTAGGTTCTCCACAATTTTAACACACTTTATAACTTATATTTGATTGTTGAACACTGAATTAGATCGCGGGGGTTAGTTCAGGTACGATTCGGGGTCCATAATTGTGACTAGGGAAAATACGGGAGACAGGGCTAAGATTTTGTCTTTCCCTATCCCTCTCTGGAGGGAGAAATCCCGCACTGGCGGTCTTGCGCTGGACAGAATATCCCGCCCTAGCAGCTTCGACGGAAACAGAACCCCTGTCAACAATTCTGGGTTCTTTTCGTTCTTCTAAAATTTCCCAAGGTTCCGAGCTTTACCAAACAAGTCTAAGATAAATCTCCAATCTAGGAAAAATCATTGTCTATAACGACTCAATCCAACGATACACAATCTAACTCATCTCATTAATTCAACACCATAACCCACACACCCCAGGATACACCCAGACTGTCACACAGTTATCAGTTGGTCGCAACACACGTCCAGATTTCTCGCTTACGAACCACAACCTAATCTATCTAGACCGTTGCACCTAATCTCGTGATGACTTTCTTTTCACAACAAGTTTCATGAAACTCAAGCAATTACAACTTGCAGATAAGTCCAAATTCTTTAATTAGTTTGTTCCATAAGACTACTGTTACTGATCATCTACGCCTTATATGACCCCCTAAGGCCAGATACCAATTGGAACCTTCTCAGTTCCAATTAACTTGCTTGTGTCCCTTTAGCCGGGACTACGGTGTCTAGTTCACTTCGTTGAGATACCAATTGGAATCGGGAGATACCAATTGGACTCAACTCATATCACAAGCAACAATAGTAGCAAGCGAGCCCCATAAAACTGCTAATTTCAATCATAGAATTTTGTCGAACCAAATTCTTAACCGCCTCAACCCTTAACTGATACTAACCAGATCTTAAATCAATCTTAGAGAAAACCGATGCACCTTGCAATTGGTCAAAAAGTTCATATATTTGAGGTAATGGATACTTGTTCTGAATGGTGACCCTATAGTCGGTAGCCTATACACATCCTTTCTTGCTAGTGATGGTCTTACCACTATTGTTGCTCTCATTCGGACCATAGAGTGAAGGAGGAAAGATACCAATTTGTATCACCCAGTTACCAATTGGATTCAAGTCATAGCACGAAAGAGTAGAAAGAAGTGAGATTTTCCTAAAGTGCTATAGCCTCTCGAAGAAAAGTACGGATGTGATCGTACCGTTCCACAAGACTCTACTAGACTTATTTTTGTACAATGAGATCAACGAACCTAGGGCACTGATACCAACTTTGTCACGACCCAGACCGTCGTGAGTGGCACCCACACTAACCCTCTGGTGGGAGAACCAAAACTACAGCCCAACTATTCAACTTAACCAAAGTAATACACATTTAAAGCTACGGAAGCAGGTATAAATAACAATAAAAATGGAGTCCCCATAAACTCCAAATGTTTAAATAAACTAGCTAAAATAATGCGGCAGAACAACCCCTAGAACCTGAAATTCAATGTACCAAAACCCTACTAACGACAAGTCTAAGAACAATGGGTACAATCACGAAACTAAACAACACCTTTAAGAAATAGTTTGAGTCCGAAAAGAGTGAACTTAAACAAGAAAGATATGTGGCAGCCTGAAAGAACTAGCTCACCCTTGAATCCGGTCACGCTCATTAGTCACCTAGCTGAAGTCTATCAATAGCCACCTAAATATTCCATGTACTCAACAAAGAAAGAGAAACTGCAGTATTAGTACATAACCACAGTGTACTGGTAGGATCACGCGGCTATCCCAATAAGTAAAACACATGCAAGTAACCACAACACTATAAAACAGGCATATACCGAACATATAAAATATTAGTCATCTTTTCATGATCAATGTAGCGTCCCACATTCTCAACAATACACATTGGTTATCAAATTAGAGCAACATACAGTCTTCCAATATCAATCATCATTAGATATGAACGTAATCATCACAAGTAGGTACACAACGCAATTCAATGGTCCTCTCACGGAACCCAATTGAATGGTTCTCTCATGGAACCCATACCCAAACTGTTAGCATACCGGTACGTGTTATCTGATCCAATGTTTATGCCGGAACGTGGAAACTAATTCAATGTTTATGCCAGAACATGGCAAACGATCCCATATTTATGTCGGAACGTGGCAACTGATCCCATATATATGGTAGAATGTGGCAACCGATCCCAGTTAGTGTGTTGGATCGTGACACCCGCCCATTCAACAAAGCACAATCACTATAATAATGTATGCTCTCACAATCATACAACAATAGGTGATTAATGGCATACAATTATTCAATTATCCTCATTTACGATTATGGTGATCAATAATGAAACATTCGCATGCATACATGCATTATAATGAAGCAATTAGAAACATATATCACACCAACATGAAATCACAACCATCACCTACCTAGAATCCAAGATTCAAACCCTAAGAAATTTGATCCTGCCCTTCCCGGATTGGTTCCGCTTGATATTGGTCTACAAACAATCAATATAATACGGGAATCAATAAACAATCCCTAATTACCTGAATTACTAACAATTCTATGAACTCTAGATCAAACCCATGAACCCAATTATCTAAATTAGGGTTGTTTCCACCATAGAATCTCTAAAAAAAAAACCCCATCAATATTCACTAATTCTATTACGTTCTACGGATCGAGAAACGGATTCGGGGAGTGAAAAGCTTACCTTTAGCCTCAAAATGGTGAAAAATGAATAGGAATCCCCTGGGGTTCGTTCCTTATCTATAAAAGTCAAAAAGTGCATAATAAGGTCGTTTAGGGGTTTATTTACAACCTTAAGTCGCATTGAGCCCGCCACAGCGGCCTTCATCCCGCTGTAGCGTCCCCGCCAAAGCAGTGAAATCAAGCGCCAAAGCGGCTGGAACGAAACAGAGAGCTATTTTGAGAATTCCAAAACCACCATTTCACAAGGCACCTTTAACCAATGATGCTCAGAAAAATACTCTTAGCGCTAAGATCGATTTCGTGAGTTCTACTCACTCGAATTAAATTATGTAAGGTCGTACGGGATCCTTAACGTCTTAACTATCCATTAATGTAATAAAATTCATTAATAGATCCCTCATTTGTTACTAGATTTCCCTAGAGCTCATTGACTCCGATTTCATCCAAATCTTGACTATGCTTGGAAATCTCAAGTTACTACGAAAAAGTTTTCTTGCCCCAATTTGTTCCCTATTTTCTTTTCCCTAACAACAAAATCATGTCGTTACACCTACACTAGGCCTCTGTCTGGCGTGTATGAGCCGTCCTATGAAAATAGTAAAACAAGTGAGATTTCATGAAACCAATAACACACAGTAGTACACAAAAGCTATACAAAAGAGGGAAATTCCATTGGACATCCTATAGCCTCCAAAAGATAGGATACAGACATCTCCACACATATTCACAGGACTCTACTATGTATTCGCTTTGTACAAGTAAGCCAACATGTATCTAAAATAACAAGTAATGGGTATAAGGGTAGAACTAAGCAGAACTAACACTAGACAGTAAAAAGATATAGAAAAAGAAGCACAAAAATTCTATATACAAGAGCATCCCTCCAAGAACCTAGATGTCAAGAGTACATAGCTATCTAATATGAAAATACATGTCCCAAAAGTGGACCACAACAAGTCGTCTCAAAGGCAAAAGACTAGCTAAGCATATAAGATAAGGAGATAGGCTAATCTGGGACGTGAAGTGCTCAGCCACGTCTCCGATCTATTTTCTTCACCCTAACTAGGTGGTACATGCAACCCTTAGAAATCATATTCCTAGCCTTAAGACAAGAAATAAACCAACCTATCGGCATAGAATTTCCCCCCTTCCACTCTAGGATAGGCTCATTTGGAAACTAAAATTTGACTAAACGAGTTCTACAATCAATAAAAGCATAACAAGAGTGCAACCAATCCATCCTAAGGATGACATCTCAATCTAGCATATCAAGCTCTACCAAATCAACTAGAGTAACTCTATGGGGTAAGGAGATGGGATATTTTCTATAGACCCTCTCAGCCATCACAGAATCACCTTTAGGAGTAGAGACAAAAAAAGGGTCTAACAACACATCAAATCTCATAGCCACATATGGTGTCACAACAAACATTTTATCCCTCGTTCCTTGTAGCATGAGCCCTTCGAATAATCATATCCTGAAGACCATCGTAAAAGGAGTAGGAGAGAGACCTTATAGAGTTAAACTCAATCGCACGACTTAGAGTGAAGAAGAAGTGAAGTTTCCTAAGCATCTAGTAGTCTCTCATTCATAAATGTGGCGCGCTTTACACTTATGAACAAGACTCTACTTTACGTAGTTTTGAGACATCCTAGAACCATTTTAAACCTTGTGCTCTGATTACCAAGTTTGTCACGACCCAGGGGTACACCCTAGATGTAACATGGCGTACAAGACCCCGAGAGGCCTCATACAAGACACTTAGCTTTCATAACATAGGATAATATAATTTAGCAGAAATTTAAAACATTTAACTATATCAAAGTCTTTATAAAACGAGTGAAGGTCTAATACACTTGTCTCAAACCATCTAAGACATGAATATCTTTGGGACACAGCCCATACTATAGTTCTAAACATAAAATGAAAGACATAAGGACATGGTGGTCAAATCCTCGAATGTTATGAGGACTTACCAAAACTTCAAATCTTGCTCTACTATGATCCTAGCCACGAGGATGGAAGTCGATATCGCCAGACCCTACATTTGATAAGAATGTAGGCAAGAGTATGTGTTAGTACAAACATGTACTAAATATGATAGCTAGCATAAACATGAACATCGGCATAACATATGCATTAGTCAGCATAAAACATATACCGTAAGCATAAGAGTTAACAACATAAGTCATAAGCATAATAAATGCACATAGATCATCATAATATAAGAGGAACACTTCTCAGGTAACCTCATCTTTCCTTAGTTAGGACTTGCGTAATCCACCTCTAGTCACACATATCAAGGAAGGCAACTCAAGCAACAATCCAAGCTAACCTTTCATCATACAAGTAAATCTCATACTAAAACATGCTTACATTACTTCTTCATAGAGTAACCTTGTGTCATTATAACTATGCTACTTTGATTAGGGACTATTCATTCTTTAGTTATTTCTACTATTCATGGAAGAGTACTTCTTTACTAGTCCAAGAAAGGTCATTACCCATGAATGGTTACTATTTACCAATGCTAGGCTATCAAGGAAAAGCACCTCAATGTGCTAGACCAAGCTATCATGGAAGGCATCCTCTCATGCAAGTCCAATATACTCAAGGAATGGTACTATTGCTCAATCCAAAGCTATCCATGAGATCTACTAACTCAAGCTATCATGCATGGTCTTGTCTTACCAAGTCAATCTATTCATGAAGGGATCTCATATCACTACTTCAATCTATCATAGTTCAAACATGCTTTGTTTCATTTTAGGTGATCAAGCCTTTCAACCTAGAATCATTCTATGTGATAAAACCTTTCACATTATACATTCATACATTCATAGTATAGATCATGTGGGTAAATCCTTCTACAACAATTCTATCTATCAATCAATAATTCATCATATAAGCTTTACTCTCAAATCCCTGATCATCATAATTTATCACATAAGCTTTACTCTCAAAGCCCTAATAACCATAACTCATCATTCATAATACATGCCTTAGTCTCAAGAAAATTCTAATCTCAAATCCTACAAGTCAAAAGTCATCATGTATACTTTAATCTCAATCAATTCATGTTTATATGCTTCACTCTCAAGAAATTCATGTCTATATGCTTTACTCTCAAGAAATTCATGTCTATATATTCTAATCTTAAACAATATACAATGTATCTCATCAATCCTAGAAGAATAAATCTAAATCCTCAATTTCCCCTTTCATGGCATAAAACCCAATTACATCAATTTCATCTTTCTAGCCATGGGTACATGTAAATTCATCTTAAAAACATGTAATTCAATAAATTCAATAATAATCCTATCATTTGGATCAAAACCCATAACATTAGAAGAAACCCTAACTATAATTGGGGAATTCTTCTTCTAAATTGGGGAAATCATGGGGGCACCATGGATGAAAATCCATCACACATTGATTACAAAGCCCACAAATTCTTGAGGATTAGAGACTTGACCTTGATCCTAGATTGAACTTTTTCTTTTTCATCAAGTTCTAGAGACAGAAATATTTGAGAGAAGAGCTTTGGGATTTCTTTTGGGGTTTTGGAATTAATGACTTGAATGGGTGAGTTTTGGAGTTAAAATGACTTATATAGGGGTCCTAGGCTTGGGAAAAATGACATATCTTTAAGTTAAAACAATTGGGAAAAGACCCAATAACACCTGAATTAAAAACTGCCGAATTGGCTCATTGGAAGCTCACCAGGGTCGTCCTGACCACCACGGCCTGTCAAACGGGTCGTGAAGAATTTCAGCCTGATAGTGCTTCACTATTTCGGGCATATATTTTTACTCCGAGATGGAAATTGGGAAAACTCGGTGGCATACGCAAGAGGATTCAGAAACCTTATATGTTATAGTTCGTGGGCCACCTAATTCATTTTGTGCTAAAAGATATGATTGTTTAAAGTTGACCCTACACTATAAGTCTAATGAAAACCCTTCACGGATGACTTCACGGTCCCTGTGGGGTTTCACATGCCGTTGTAATCCCCGTGGCCCTTCAGCAGTGTCCTAGCATGCCACCACTCAACCCACTAAAAACTAAGTCTTCACCATGACCCCTCCCCTAGCCCGTGGTGGACTTTACGAGCCGTCTAGTGGCTCGTGGCGAGGGTCCTATTTTTGGGCAGCCCTGTGAAGCTACTGCCTCACCAGCACGAGTGGCACCACGATTCATGGCGGCTACCATGAGCCGTCTAGGCTCTCGTGGGACATAGGCAGCCTTCTTTAGCTATTGCATAGGCATCATGGGCACCATCATGAGCCGTAGTGCCCTTCACGACTTGTGTGAGCACTCATGGGGGGTGCCAAGGCCCAAGTCTCTAGTTCATGCCTTGCACTTATCCCCTCGCTTAGCCTACTACATTACGAGGTGTTAAAGGTACCCAGTAGACATCATAGGTCAACTGAACAAGAAGGGTAAATAAAATAAGAAAAGATTAAATATATACACAAACAAAGGTCAAAGTTGATATAAAAGAAAGCTAACGAGCATACAAAAAGTAAATATAAGAACAACTAACTAAACCTAATTGGACCCCATAAACTTAGAAGGTACACTCGTGCACAAGTTTAAATAAAACCCAAGCGAAAGTCAGGGTCCCATCCCAGGTAACCATCAATCGAGTCAATTCCCAGCCTTACTAGCAAGACTGACAATCAATCGAGGATACCCAACCTACCAGTCCACTCTGAGTGCAACGAGAAATAGTTACCCGGGGGTGTGTCAAATCTAAAGAGAATATCATATATAAACGTTGCCCAGCTAACCAGTCCACTCCTAGAAGAATAAGCTGCCCAGCTAGTAAGAATGACCCGGTGGCGTGTCGACTTCGAAGTGGATCTCATATATCAATACCAAGTCACCAAGGAACGACATCCACCCACAAGAATCAATAGAAGGCTCCAAACCTAGAACAATCCAATCTTGTGTCACCATGAAAGCATAGAAACATCAATAATGCATCAGAGCAGCAAAATTAAGTGGAGAGAACAGAATATCCAACAAGTTGTCAGATCGCCTAATTAATGCTCTTGTTATCTTACTCAAGTCTGCTATTCTTATCTACAAGGATCTAGTTCGTCTGAACATGCTCATTACCAAAATAATAACAAAATCAATACAGAACAACATGCAGTAATACACATGAACCCCAACTAGCATGGTACTGAACCCTAAATAATACTAATCAATCCAAAAGCATGGTATCTAAGAAGAGAAATAATAATAACAAGGTACCAAACCCCACTGCACTCTAATCATCATACATTTATGCATTTAAGATCAATCTAAATAGAAAGGAAGTTATATCCTACCTGAAGGCCGATCATACGCACTCGAAATCACAAGTCTGGAACTTTTCCTTTTCGAAAGGTCTCTGAATACCTCCACACCATAAAAAAAATTGGATCATAATTTCTGTACAATCATTTATACAAAAAAAAAAACACTAAATAGATATGGGCCAATATTTAGAGTAAAATATGAATTATGGGACCCGCGCTAGAATTTCTGAAATTTCCTCTAACTAGAGGTCCTAGTTAATGCCACAAACTTGTGTTCTAAAATGGAACACAATTCAAGGGCACAAACCCAAGCAAACAACCAACATGCAAAAACCATCAATTTAAGCTCAGTTAAAGAACTAAGATTCCAGCTTTGGATGGTAATTCACCTCAAACAGAGGATTTCCAACACTTTGTGATCACTCCCCAACGTAGCCTCAATAGTTCAAGATGTGTGGGACTTCGAATCACCCAATTCGGACATAAAACGATCAAGATATAACTATTTGAACAATTTCCATACAAAATGATTGCGTCTTTCTTTATAATTAAAGACAGACCACCAATAACCTTCACGAATGTGAAGGGTCCACTATGAACGCAGTGGAGGAATCACTATCACGGCAGGGACCCCAAAAATGTGTCCAATAGGCTGCCTGACCTCCACAAATGTGGGAAAGGACCCATAAATAAGGCCAGGGGATCATGAATGCTGAAGACTTTCATATTCTTCTTTCGAATACCATGATTTGGTTATGCTCCATTTTAATAGGAATATTAGGTATTACACTTTTCTCATGTGCCAATTATTCCATTTTACAAGTATATATTCCTGACACTCCTAGCCCACCTGGGGGAGGACACATTATTTTTGTGGGTGATTAATATTGTGTGATAAATTATCAAAGAATATCTATGTTGAAAAGGAAGTCGTTTTATTGTATAGAAAATACATGATTTTTCTTTCATTATAATGCAATTAGTTAAGGAGAATTTGTATATGAGAAGGTTTAATTTAAATTTGTGAGGAATACTATCAGTAATTACATTTAGTCTAGACATAATTGATTGCATCATAAAATAATACTTTAGGAACTGTATTTGATTCGATTATAGGTCTGCATATAATTATAATGAAAAGGGGTAAATTCCATGCAAGCATGTTTAAATCCAGATAAACTCTTTTTTTGTTATAAGTTGAAGAATATTTTAAATATATTTTTATTGAAGATAACTACACGCATATCATTGAATTTGAGTGTAAATACCACTATTTATTCTGAATAATGCATAACTTTATAAGCTTGAAACTTAAAATCATGTTTGGAATATGTTAGCGGCCCTAAACATGGTATGAATTAAATGTTATGCATAGTTATATCTTGATTTTCTATTGCATTAGAAGTAAGTTTTATTTGTTAGAAGAAGAGTTTGAAAAATCTGGATTTTAATCTAATTTCTATTGCTGTAACCAATTTGGATAATTAAAAATAAACTCTTACAGTGTTAAAACTGATTGCAACCACAATTTATCATACCAAAATGAATATCTAGCATTATTATGAAGCATCTTCTCTGAATTGTGTTTACAACTTACAAGCACGTGGTTTCTTTTTAAATTCAAAATGTATGTATATCGTTTTTCGTGTTAATATTGTTTATGGGCAGCTTTTATTATAAATTCTTTTTTTTTTTCAAAAAGAAGGCCCCTCAACATAGCATAAAAGAGTCGGCCTACCAAACACTTAAAACATAAAACCAAATAAAAACCTAGAAGAAAACAAAAGCAATCTAAAGTGGGTTTTGCCTTTCTTATGATACTATATAAAGTGACTGGTTTTTATTGTAACTAAACAAGCAACAATTTTGATCCTGAGAATTTTGAATAATTGAAAAAGAATCTTCGGTTGTGTATGAATTTTGAGCAAATTTGCTTCTTGTTTCAAATCTTCTAAAAATCCCTACTTTTATTATACAACAATGTAATGTCATGTAATGATGGAAGATTGTTCCCTTGGTTGTTATTTTGCTTTATTTCTGTAGGTCATATTTTCAAATTGGGTATTAGCTACTTCTCTAAATTGCTCATTTTCTCCCTTTGCTTGGAATTTCACAGAAGTGGAAAAACACTGTCATCCAGCCCTTTCAAAGCTTATATTAGCAATGTAATCCGCTAGTGAATTTCCCTCTATGAAAATATGTTGAAGCCTTACTTGCCATAATTGATCTACAGCCTTAATGTTTTCGATTATAGTAGAATTCTTTCAAAGAATCTCCCAAACTCCAGAAAGAATTAGAATCATAACTAAAGGATCCATCTTTAAAATTACCTCAGTGAGGCTTATAGAAACACAATGATAAATGACTTCCTTGATTACAATTTCTTTTGCCTCATTGTTGTTGTCTCATGAATTTCCTCCCCTTTAGCAATTATTAGATCCCTTTATGATTCCGTGAATAGTAACCATAGAAACTCTTGCTGAGATTTCTTCTAGATGCCCCATTTGTATTACATTTAAACACTTGCCCTTCAGGTAGTTTTATAGCTTTGCAAGAAAACCACCATGTCTGGGCCGATGGTAGGTACTTGATTCATCCTAGGATATGTGATATTTTACTAGTCTCCAGATATATATCTTCACCTTAAAAACAAGACTATTGTATGATTGTTTCTTCCAATTCCTAAGATTATTTCTCCTTTTTCATAAATGCCACACACCTATTGCTGGAATATCTAAACATATGGGTCTCAGTTTTTGACAGCTACTGAGTGATCACCCTTGAAAGTTGTAGACCATCTAAATGTATTCCTACAAAAAAATAGCAAACTGCCTCCAAAACATTACAAGCACCTGATTACTTGCCTAGAAACACCTCTAATTACTAATCAAAATATTTAAATTTCAAATTAAACAAAATAAGTTTAAATAGCTTTATTTATATTATAACTAGAAGTTATAAGATGAAATCTATGCAATTCTACCTACTAATATTCTTTATTACATATCGTATTTTCCTCAATTAGATAAACATAACTTAGAATCATTTGTCATTTAAGTGTATGAAATAACCTAAATGCATTATTAATATTGAAAAAAGTGATCCTACCTAAATTAATTTTTGGGATACTGATACTTTAAATCATTTTTATAATTGCACGAAGTGTAGTTATATTTACTAGTTATTATATATTTTGGTTAACTTTAAGTTGAAAGATGGGTATTTCGATACATATTACTATTTTTCTTGTTTTGCTTCATTGCTTTTTTTTACTACAATACACATCCTCCATGAAAAGTAGAATTCTCTTCAACCCTGATTTTCATATAGAAATCAATCACTTCATATTTAAACAAATAGATATAAAAGAACGACTCACTTATATAAAACCGTACAATAATTCATCCTATAAAAGTCCATACCAAAACTCCAGAAAATAATCTAGTTGCTTATAATAGAGTTTAAGAACACAACATAGATTTGCATAAAGAAAATGTTGTGGAAATATCGTGGATTAACTAGAAAACAATGACAAACAAAGAAAATAGAAAAGAAGCACAACACAAGGATTTAATGAGGTTCGGCTAGGCCTACTTCTCCCAGCAGAAGCAGAGAGAGTATTTCAATATAAAAGAAAGAGAATAAGTTTTACAATGCTTTCAAGACCTTAAGTCTACAATGTGTATCTTGCACAATGCCTTACAATTTCCAATTATATCCCTTATATATAGATCCCAAGTAATCCCAAACCTATAAGAAAAAGGTTTCCCAATCCTATAAAGACAATATTTTCCTTTCCCAAATCTATTAGGAAAAAGTATCTCCTAAACTAATAGGAATAAGGTTCCTCAAATATACATGGGAAAAATCCAAGACATAATTAACAAATCTTTTCCTTAGCTTGAATTTTCTTCATCAATAGGAATAACGTCTCTCTTCCTTGCTCTTAGCCCACCAAAGGGCTTATTGAGTAAAACTCATACCAATCAAATCTAGGCAATACCTAAACTTGTTTGGCATGACTATCATTGTTATCGTATCTCTTGGATTATTATGTGTAGATAGTTTATTCACATCAACAACCAATTTAGAAATAATATCTCATATAAAATGATGTCTGACTACCATATGTTGTTTTCGCTCCAAGCTTTGTAGCTATGTAACCTATTTCACTGCTTTCATAAAGCCGCACCAGATTTTCAAAATTGCATTCCAATAGATGTCACTACCAGAAAGTGTAAAAAAACACAGCAAGTTAGAGATCTTCTCTTATCCAAGTCACCTGTATAGTCTAAATTCACCTAACGTACTTCTAGTTCACTTAGCTTGTCTTTGGAAAAAGTCAAGCCCACATCAGAAGTACTTTTCAAGTATCTCAAGATCTACTTCACTGCCGGCTAATGTTCTTTACTAGGAGATGACATATATCTACTCACAACATTAACAACATGTGAATTATCAAGAGGAGTGCAAATAAAGGCATACATATTACTACCAACTATACTCGAATACAAAACACTAGACACTCGAAGATTGCACATACACTTTTCCAAGTCTACTTTTTATAATTCTTTCAACACATATGAAATAACCTCCTCAATTGCCTTACATAACCTTTGTAACACCAATGGTGATTTCATTGTAATATTCCACAAACTGAAACTAGATCCCTCATCAGATTTCTCTATTTCATACTTTGTTATAGATGATGAAGATATCTTAATCCTTGATTATGTCTAGTAGCCCTATCCTAGCTCTGATTCTAATTGTTGCGGAACGATCATAGATTAACTAGAACACAATCACAAACAAAGAAAATAGAGATGAGAATAACACAAGAATTCAATGAGGTTCGGCTAGGCCTATGTCTCTCATCAAAAGCAGAGAGAATTTTCCACTATGAAAGAAAGAGAGTACGTTTTGCAATGCTATCATGCCCTTAGGACTACATTGTATATCCTGTATAAATCTTTAGTCTTTACAACTATATTCCCAATATATAGATCCCAAGTAGTCCCAAAACTATAAGGAAAAGGTTCTTCCAATCTATTAAGGATAATATTTTCCTTTCCCTAATCTATTAGGATAAAGAGTCTCCTGAACTAATAGGAATTTATAGTTTCCTAAAATATACAAGGGAAAAGTTCAAGACAGAAAAAGTAAAAAAGAAGAAGAAAATGAAACTCTGGAGTGAATTTCAAGTTATGCTCTTCTCCTTTTTCTTGCCTCCCAAAATCTCCAAAACTGCAAAAGAAGTGTCTCGTCTTAGGTCATCGAGTTAAGGCACTATTCATACCACACATATTAACTCTATGTACAAAAGTTTCCTTCAGCATAAATAAATTCAAACTCAAGCATTTTTGGTTGTATGCGACGTGGGCCGGGTACCAAGGCCATATTGCGCACGAGTGATTCCAGTAGCTCCCTTTTGGCGCAGCGCAGACCTTGTAGCATGATTGTGTCATGTATATCTTGTTGTTGTACTCTCATAATCTTCTTGATATTTTTATGTCCAGCTTTGTTCTTGACTCTTGGACTCAATCTTGATTACATCCCTCAGGCCCCTACTAAGCTTTCAAAGTTCCATAGCAGTTCGTTTTTTGCTCCAAACATGCTTTTTACCTCTAACAAAACTTCTATGCAAAGAAACACATGTAATAATGATGATAAAGTGATGGTAAAAAGCACATATGAAGACTTTATAACATCTAAATATATGCACTTTATGTTGAATATCATTTATCATCAATGTTATTGTGATTCATTTGTTTTAAGTTATGAGTCTTATTTTTCTTTTTAATTTACCAACAATGTCATTGTGATGCTGAATATCGTTTCAAAAGAATGTCATTTTCAATATTACTAAAATCATCATGACTTATGTTGTTTTTGCATTTTATATACTTACCAAATATGACATGGTCAAGATTACTAGATTTGAGGCGCAATGAAGTTATATTATTAATATCTCAAATTTGAAATAAGAATATTCTAGAGAATTTTTCCTCCAATTCATTATTTCATCTACAACTCATTTAAATTTTTGTGTGCTTCAACAACCAAAATCCCTCTTTATGTCTATCAAGAAATCATTTGGTCATCTTTCTCTCAGAGCTCTTTCCTTTTTCGCTTTGCTTTAGAGCTATCACTCACTTTTCCATCAAAACATAATTCTTTTTTTTCAATGAAGAAGTAAGTAAGAATGTCATCACATAAAAATGAAACATCACCTTCACCTATTTTTCCAAGACATTTGGCTCAGATTTCATCTAAAGATAGTATTCATTATCCTTTAATCACACGCGATCATCAATGTAAAGTTGGTGATTGGACTTGGCTTTGTAGGAGGCACAGTTCGGGAAAAAGGGTTCCCAAAATTTCTTAGGTCCCAACCATTCGCACCTTTCTCTACGACAACACAACTATGTTTTACGGCATGGTCGCGGTCACCCTCCAAAAAAAAATGAGATGGTGAGTTAGCTAGCCTCTTACTTTTGCTTCATAATTTTATATCTACTACATTATTAGTGTTTTAGCTCAAATTTTGTTTAGGGCTTAGTAAACTAGTTGCAGAGTCAGATTCATAGGATTATAGGATAACGACCTCAAGTGATATTAACTTTTTCTTAATTTAACTTCTTTATAAAAGTTAAATTAATTCCCTGGATATGTTTAAAAGTTAGATTAAAGAACAAGTCAATAACACTCAAGGTCGTTATATAGCATAACCACATCAAGTGATATTAACTTTCTCTTTAATTAAACTTATTTATAAAAGCTAAATTAATGACCTAGATATGTTTTAAAGTAAAATTAAAGAATAAGTTAATAACGCTTGAGGTCGTTATCTTAGAATCCTATGAATCTGACTCTGGATCTACTTTAATACTAAGTCCCAAATAAACATTGAGCTAAAATACTGATCATGAAGCAGATACAGAACTATGAAATGAAAGTAAGAGACTAGCTACCTTACCAATTGATCTTTGTTTTGGAGGGTGACCGCGGTTGCGTCTTAAAATGTGGTTTTGTGGTCGTTTAAAAGGGCGTGAATGGGTGGGACCTAACAGATTTTTGGAGCCCTTTTTTCTTAAACAGTGCCTCCTACAAAGAATTACAATCACCAACTGTGCATTTATTATCGCATGTGATTTAGGATCATCAATACTATGTGTAGATGAAATTTGAACCAAAGGTCTTGGGAAAATAGGTGGAGGTGGTGTTTCATTTTTTTCTGTGATGGCAGTCTTACGTACTTCTGCTTGAAAAAGGAATTCTTTCTGGTTAGAAAGTGAGTGATAGCTCTAAAGCAAAGCGAAGAAGGAAAGGGCTCTTAAAGAGAAAGATGATTTCTTGATAGGAATAAAAAGATATTTTAGTTGTTGAAGCACACAAAAATTAGAATGACGTGCAGATGAAATAGTGAAGTGTGTGCAATAGACTCAAGAATATTCCTATTTAAATTTGATATTAAATAATATAATCCCATTGCGCATCAAATCTAGTGCCAAACTGTTACACTTTAGTAGTACAATAACTCTCTTGGGGTTGTATTTTCCCAAGAAGTACCATATTTAATAAATTGAAATTTCTCTTTTCCTCTTTTGTTTTAGTTTGCTTATTTATCGTTCAACTACAATTAATTGAATATACTTTGAAGGAGGAATATTTTGTTTTGTGTAAGATTGTCCCTTTATAAGGGACTTACGTGTTCTATTTTGAAAAATAAGTGAAAGAAAACTACGCACCAACAATTATTTCCAGGAACCCGGTTCATAGAGTTGTATTAGAACAGAAAGTAAATAACACTTGATATTTTTGTGGAAAACTTCCTTGCTCAAGGGAATTAAAAAAACCATGATCTACGGTGTGTGGGATTTTCAGCAAACTCCACGAAGTTCAAAGAGTGGTTTCAGATTATAACTCTACAATCTAAGGGACTAACTCTAGTACATAAACTCAACATTTACCTCTTGTTGTTCTAACAACTCTCTAAGAAGATAAACTATTCTTGTTACAAACCTCACTAACTACTCTCCAAGAAGCCAAACTCGCTTCTTGTAACAACCTTCACTAACTACTCTACAAGAAGTCAAGCTCGCTTCTTATTACAAACATCACCCATACAACTAATCCCTTCTATATAGGAATTATAACAATTTATAACTCACTAATAAACATAGAGCAACTCAACAAAGACTAACAACTCTAGCCTTTTTCTAATCAAACTTCAACATTCAATAGAAAATAATTGAACAAAACTCGTGAACCAAGTTCGTGTATTGCTATGATGAAGTCATGCAGTTTTGCTCCAATGGCTACTGGTCTCAAGATGATATATTTCGTGAATATGCAATAATTGCGGCTCTTAATGGTATTCATGCCATATATGCTGGAAATTTTTCATGCCCTAGTATGTCATGGACTAGGACTTTTACTTCGAATAGGACATGGCCTTCTATAAGGAAATTTCTGATTTCCTTCCTTAATAAGGGTTTCATCTTATAAGGAAACTTTGACTCCTCTTCTTACTTGAATTTTATTCTTTGTTTCTTTCCTTTTTTGCACTTTTAGTTAAGTTATTTCTTTCTCTCTTTTTTTTCACTCCTTTTTATGCAATTTACTGGTTTCCTTCTCTGATGTAATCTTCTATATCTGTACAAGTTGTCTGCATTCACGTCTAGGATTTGGTTCACCTGATAGAGTACACATAAGACAACATGTCGTGAACCATGTTCACTTTATCAATCATCAAAACTACTTATATGTTTTCCTATTTCCCAACAATTTCCCCATTTTTGATGATGATAAGCAATGCAACACAGTTTACTTTTTCAAATATCAAAATACTTTGTCAATCATCAAAACGACATACTACTGTTCCATATCAGTAAGATTACACTATTAAATTCGCATTTGGTAGGAAAAGTTTCGCACCAAAGAGGGACTTCTCTATATGAATCTTGATTAATCAGCCTCTATTATATTTTTATAATTCAACTTCACATTTATTTAAAGAGAATATGGTTCTAAAGTTTAAAAGTGGTCCTACTTTTCTATATCCGAAAACATAAAACATGTTCAACTAGAGAGACTTACATACTAGTATGCATTATCATCATTTCATGTTTTACTTCTCTCTTCCTTTTGCATATGACTATAGCAGTCGAGTGGTGGATTCAATCAGTCTGGAGATCTTCATTCTAGTGTCGCTTAATATATCACTGCATTACTCTAACTCCCTTTGTTTGATTACTGATTTTTCCTACCTTGGCTTGTGCAATTCTATGGGTTGCTCTATGATTTTGGTCATCATCTTTCGTGCACTTCTCATCTTGTTCAATATCAGCAAACAGTCATTCAAATCTATGAATAATATTTCTTGCATCTCCTATTTATATATTTAAATGGTTCATTTTCTCCTTATCCTTTTCTTGTATATCTTGAGTATGTTAAGTTTCCCTTCCAATATCATTTGTACGAAAAACAACATTTAAACTTTTTTTCTCCAATTCTGAAACATAACACATATCTTGGTCTCTCTCTCTACAAATTAGTAATTCATATTTATTAGAAGCTATTTTTTTGGCATCTTCATATAATGAACCATAATCAGCATCGATCCAATTCAATTTGGAGAAAGCAGAATTGGCAGAATAAACCATGTCATTCACGCTAGTAGTCGTCTCAAAAATTAGATGAGACACCAACATAGACTAGACCTCATCAATCAACACTTTTTTAGATTTTTCATGCATTTCGCTTTGGGAAGAATGTGTTTGTTTTTATGTCTCCAGACTAATAAAGGGTTCAACTTTAACTTTGTTTATTAAGACTAGAGACACCAAAACGAACACATTCTTCACAAAGACAAATGCATGAAAAGTCTAAGAAAGTGTTGACTGATAAGTCGAGACAATGTTGGTGTCTCATCTCACTTATGAGATGACTACTAGTTTGGATGACATGGTTTATTTTTCCAACTCTTCTTTCTCCACATTGAATTTGAATGGTGTTGATTATGGTTCATTCTATGAAGATGTCAAGAACATGATTGCATATACATATAATTTTCTCAATGCAGAGAGAGACAAAGATATGTGTTTTATTTCAAAATTATAGGAAAAGGTTTAGATGATGTTCTTTGTGCAAATGGTATTGGAAAGGAAATTGAACATACTCAAGAAAAACAGGAAACCAATAAGGAGAAAATGGAACATTTGAAGATACAAATAGAGGATGCAAGAAAACTGATTCACATATTGGAATGAGAGCTTGCTGATATTGAACAAGATGAGAAGTGCATGAAGATGTTGAGCAAAAACGTAGAGCTGCCTATGGCTGAGCTAGAAACACTCGTAAATCAACAAGATCTACTAGAGTAGTGCAGTGGGATATTGAGTGGGTAGGAATGAATAACTCCAAAAAATTGAATCTACCACTCGACTACTACTGTCTTATGTAAAAGAAAGAGAGAAGTAAAACATTAAATGATTATAATGAATACAAGTATGTAAGTCTCTCTAGTTGAACATGTTTTAAGTTTTGGGATATAGCAAAGTAAGACAAATTTTCAAACTTTGAAACCATATCCTCTTTAATAGATGTGAAGTTGAATTTGAAAAAAATAATAGGGTTGATTAATCAAGATTTGTACTGAAAAGTCCAACTTTGTGGCGAAGCTTTTCCAACCAAAGATGTCTTTAAGAGTGTAGTCCTATGAAAAAATATAACAATAGCACCCCTATTTTTTAAAAATCAAACACTTACATCTCTTTTAAAGGGACAATATTACCCAAAAAGAATGTTCCTCCTTCAAAGCAAATTAATAGAATTGAAGTTGAAGGATAAATAACCAAACATAAACAAAAAAAACGAGTAACTTCAATTGATTAAATATTGTACTTTGTGGGAAAGTATATACCTAAGATTGCCTCCTTGAACAAATAGAACTATTGTTTGGAAATATACAAACATATATAGTTTAACAGTTTTGCACTAAATCATTGATTTCACACTGAATAATAATATGCAGGGCAAGAGATGTTATGTTTCTTAAAATATCGTCAGCTGCAGCAGCATAAATCATTTTGGAAGTGAGCATCATTGGCTTCAGCCCGAAATAAATTTTATGCACATTTAAGGAGTAATTTAGATAACACGACACTAGATACACATTCATGAGCAAAATCTAGATATACATTAGATTAACCAATGTCCTTACTGGCTTGTATAAAAAACTGAACAAATCAAGCAAAATACTAGTCATCCCGAGGAACCACCCGTCCTCGATTCGTTCTTGACTAAAAAATCACCATATATATATAGCTTTAAATATAAATCCATAAAATCAATAGAGAAAACACTTTCTATGCAACAAACCAATGGTTACCAACTTAGTATTTAATAGGACTGCAATAGAACTTAAAGATTCATCAGCACTTAAAAAGGGAAGATCTATGAATTCACTAAAGTTACAATACATAGTAACTCTGAAGTCTCTTTTAATCATGAATCTACTTCTGCTAATTAACTCAAGAATAAAAAAAAGCAATCTATTTACAATATTATAGAAAAACTAACAATAACAACTCTAAACACCAATATATATACATTAATAATACAGATGTAAAATTATTCACTTATATTGAAAACTAAACAAAGACTTAATAAAAATTTTAAAAAATATCAATCACTGAATTAAAATTATGTTGAAATGAGTCAAAATAAAAACACTCTCCACCTACAAGCCTAAAACCTATAATTTTACCTAACAAATCAGCACTGCATGGCCGCTACAGCCACCAGCTAGCATCCATCCATGGAGGTTGGCCTGCCAATTGGGCCCATTGCTCAAAACAAACCTACATATGCAAATACCTTAGCCACACACGCCCAAAAGACCAAACCGTACCTCTAAAGCCTATCACGTACCGACATGGGGAACCAAAGATAATCTGGGAAGAGGAGGAAGTAGAGCAAATGATTATCAATGAGAAACTTCAATATGTCGTGATTGGGAAATTCTCATATGATTCACCTGATATAAAGGATTTGAGATGACTAATACCAAAACAATGTGAGCTCGAAGGAGAAGTAGACATAGGGCTACATAGAAATAGATATATATTGATTAGGGGCTTCACTGCTGGAGGATTATGTGACCCTGCTATCAAATCCCCAATTTTGTATCACTTACAATTACTGGTCGGACCTTATGAGGACTTTGAAATGGGAACCTAACTTTATTCGAAAGAAAAACTTGAATACGTATGGAATCTAAGGAGGAAAGAAAAAAAAAAGATGATCAAGAAGTGACAACAACAAATAAATTTGATGCATTAGGGGAAGGAAGGGACAAAGAGGAAACAAGAGATAACAATGAGCCACTGAAACCATTCTCAGACGGAATCGACTGACTTCTAGTTGCATTGGATCTAGAGATCTGTTGCCAGTTCCAATAGAAGGAAAGGAGTAAGGTTTAGGCTTTACCCAATAGTTGTTGAACCCGAGGTTGCTAATAAACTGAAGCTGCTCAGTCTAGGATCACAACAAGTGTAGAAGGAAAATCAAGAAAATTTCCTACTTAAGAAGGCTGATGACCAAAGAAGACAAGATAAGGAGACAGGAAGCACAAGTTCAAAGTCTAAGTACATAGCTAAAGAACTTACCCCTTTAAGATTTCAAAGTAGCACTAATTTAAAATTTATGGAATCACCCAAGGAGATCTCAAATACAGAAAGTACATATAGGTACTACCATCAGAGATAGAATGAGGGAGGAAAAATACACAGACAATGTTAAAGTGGAAGTTAACATGCAGAACAAGGAGGAGAACCCAGAGAAACAGGAACAAGAACACCCAAAGTTGAGAGGTACACAAGAGAAAAAAACTCCAAGAATAGACAAGATGCAGCCTGCAGAAGTGCATAAAAAGCAAGATGAAGAGGAAGAAGATATTCTGGAGGTATCCATAGAGTGGATAGGAAGAGATGTGGATTTGTCACACTGACAAATAGGGCAGCTAAAAGGAAGGCATAGAAAGAAATGTAGTAGTACTGTACCTCTACAAATAAATACAAGGATAATAAAGATAACATCATCCTCCATTGATCAATGATTAACTAATTAGTTTTCTGGAACATAAGATCAGTAAAATTTCAAAATGCTTTTGAGAGACTACTTTATCTTAATAGGAAAAATCATTATTCATATATAGCTCTATTAGAGCCTTTTCAAAGCCCAGTAGAATAGAAACCTATAGAAGAAGACTTGGCAAACAACATGCAAAAGCTAATTGTTTAGCAAAAATCTAGATTTTCTGGGATAAGGATTGGGAGAAATAGCATACAGTGGACTCAGTACAACAACTAACCATTAGGTTCAAACATAAAGTGAATCAGAATGTAGTCATGATAACTGCAGTATATGCTAGATGTAATGGTTTGGAAATATTAGAGTTGTGGGAGGATCTTGAAGACATTGCTAACAACACAATATACCCATAGACAGTAGGAGGAGATTTCAATACCATCATCAATGATTCTGAAAAGTTAGGGGGCCTGCCAGTTACAGAGAATGAAACCACGTATGCTAGAACAGACCAGATTGCAGATTTCAGGTGTTGCAGGTGGCATCCACGGGCACCATCCACGGACTGTGTGTCCTCTCACGGTCCGTCCTGCAGGTTCGTGTTGCACCACCTGCGACCCTTACCCAGAACACTAGGAAAAGTCAGCTAACTCCAGAACCACGCCAGGACCTACAGACCGTAGGTGGGACCACGGTCCGTGGACCATGTCCGTTGTTCAGACTCCCCAGAACCACGCCAGGACCTATGGACTTATGGTGGGACCACAGTTCGTGGACCAGGTCCATGGTTCATAACCCCCAGCTCCCAGTCTTTGAAGCAAATCGACAAATGACCAGGACGAACCTTAGGTGGGACCATGGTGCATTAGGGACTCCCTTGATCTTAGGGATCAACATTCCTCCTAGCAGGACGAGCATGAACAGATCTTCATGTAAGCACGATCCGAAAGATACGTGCTAGCACGAATTAGAAGAAATTTTTATAGACTGTAACTCTATCACATGAAAAGAGTAAGAAGGAAGTGAGATGTTTCCTAAATTTCATAGGCTCCTAATTATAGATGTGGCACTTTTCACACTGATAACTAAGGCTATACTGACACGGTTTTATACACACCCTCAGACTCTTGAACTCTGTGCTCTGATACCAAGTTTGTCAATCCCTGAGCCTACACCCTCGACGTGGCAGGCACTTGAGAACTATTATTGGTCCCCCAAAGCAAACCCTTGGCCTGACTCGTTACTCAGCGAAAGACTTACTCATCATAAATGATAATAGTTTGAATCAGAAATACTCAAAAGAACACAAATGTTCAACTCAAAGTCTTTAAAACACAAATAAGGGAAATGAAAGAAAGACTCTTCAAATACTACTATCTATCTATGAAGCCTGTAACAACTATGATGGAAGTCAGGAAAAGATCCACGACATCCTAATACGATTGAAAGTAAATAGGAAACTCTAAAGCAAGGAGGCTCGCCAAAGCAACTCTAGAACTATAAGCGGTATCAACATAGCGCCTATTGATGACCCTGGTTACCTGTATTGCATCATCAAAGATGTAGGCCAAATGACGTCAGTACATGGAATGTACGAGCATGTAAGGGAAACTCTAAAGCACAGACATAAGCTTTAACTGATAAAAAGGAAGAACACACTCACCTCATATCAACTCAACTCAAGGATACTCAAAGATAATCAAACTCTAAAATACTCAAACTCAGTTCAATATAATAGTAACAATAAAGATTCATTATAAAGAAAGCTTTTAAAATAGTAGATAATAACTCAATGTATTTAAAAAAAACAATAATAACTCTTTTACTATTATTTGAGAGATTCTCTAACCGACAACCATCACTATGATCTATGTCATGATACAACGTCTTACTGACACTGCCAAAATTGTCACATACCTTGTTGGAGTATAAGACATCCTCAAATAAGTAAATCCACTAAGTTATGCTTAAAAGCAATAATGAATCAACTAAAAAGTATGATCCTTTACCCAAGTTGGCATACATGGTTTATGAGGACTTTGAATTGTCTGAACTCTTCCCCATATCGGTGTTCAATACTACTCCCAATAATATAAATTATGCTCATATGTTTAAAAACATTTCCCCATCCTCAAACTTTGAGATTATTACTCAAAAGGTTCTCTTAAAAGAGATTATGCTCAAAACTAATCATGAACGCATTTCGAAATCAAAATTTCCTCTCGTTTTAAATATAAAACATTTACTCTTTAGGAATACTTAGTTTCCTTATATTTATTTTGAAAACATGAACTCAACTCTCCTCGTCCTCATGCTTAAGTACTGAAGTATTAAAACAAGTTTTAAAAGATTGTAAAATACTTCTCAAAGTGACTCGAAGTTTTGTCCCAGTGCTGGCACGCCACCCCACCCCCATGCCCAGATTATTGATGAATTGTTCTTCTCAAGCCTAACTGGTCTAAACTCGAATGATTTCCTTCAAACTCAATTGGGATCATAAACCCAACACTATCACAATGAGAATCCACACAACACCCACTATCAACAACACTCATTTGCAATATCCTCACCACAAAAATGTATATCAATTAACCCCAGGGAGAAGATGTTCAATGAATTGGAGTTCGATTCCACTTAAAACCAGGGGCAGATGTTCAACGAATTTAAGGTAAGAATGTATATCAATTAAATTCACATCATATACATTTAAATTTGCTATTCATTTGTACAATAAATAATTAGTTATATTTTATTACAGAAATATTATGTATGGGCTCCCGAACATGAGGAAGAAGTTGAAGTGAACTTCAAGCTTAAAGCTTCAAAGTTGCTTTCTAGCACATTTTGTGACTGTCGGAGAAACAATTCCTCAGTTTATGTTACTAGATCGATGGGATCTGTTTCTGTAACATGGGGGTACTGATGAAAAAATTAAAAAGAGGAGTGAGATTGGGAAAATGGCTCGAGCATCAGAAAAGAGAGGCTATTTGCACACTGGTGGAGCTATTAGCCTGGTTAATAGGAAGGAAAGAATGGTATACTTTCTTTATTTTGTAAAAAAAAAAAATCTTTTTTGATAAGTAGTTTTTGGAGATTAATGACATCAAATTATATATATCTTATTTGCAGGAAAAAGAGTTGGGTAGGCCGGTAGTTGTAGAAGAGATGTTCAAGGTTACTCACGTCAAGAAGTGTACGAAATCCACAGAAGAAGAAAGATGGAATGAGCCACATGCTCAAGAGAAATATGTAAGAACTCCATTCAAACTAATCTTTTTTTCTTTTCCGTGTTTATATTACATTCTTATTCGTAGAGTTCTTTGTTTAAATTACAAGATACGTTTATACGAATATCTCAGGAATATCGTAGTACTCTACCTCTTGAGAGTCGAGACAGATCATTTACACAAGAAGAAAATGAGAATCTTTGGAAACAGAGTGCAGGTGAACCGATTAGAGGTTCAGTCTACGGCTATCCAGAAAAGACGTATCAGAAGAAGAAGGCTTGGTATTGTGGTTCAGCATCCTCAACCTTCGATGGCAGGGATAGAGAGACAATATTTGCAATGGAGGGTAAGATAGATTTTCTCAATGCCGAGCTTGCTGATGTAGCCGACAGAGAGAAGAAGAGAGAAGAAAGAGAGAGGAGGAGATTGTGGCAGCAAAGGAGACAGAGAACAAGAGGTATGCAGTGGTTCAGGCCCAACTAACTTTTCTTTTTGCATAAGGAAAAATTCTTCCTCCATGTCCGGAGAGTGAGGGTGAAGAGAATGATAAGTCTGATAAGGAGAGTGAGGGTGAAGAGAATGATAAGTCTGATAAGGAGAGGAGTGACGGTGATGAGGTGTAGTTGTATCTATTTGACATTTTAGACTTTTACATTTTTGGAATTATTTGATCGTATTCTAGTTTATTTTGAAGTTGGATGAAGTTTATTTTGAATTAGTTTAATGTATATGTTGAAAATATTGTGTTGTTTTGGTTGGATGCAGTTTATTTTGAAATAGCTTATTTGGAATTCTTTGGGTTTTTTTGGAATAAATAGGTAGGTGGGTAACTAAAATTGTAGCAATTTGCTGCCAGTTTTGTAGTAGAAAACCGACCTCCGGAGGTCAGAATCTCAAAAATAAAAAATAAAAATACCGACCTTCGGAGGTTAGAATCTCTAAAATAAAAAATTATAATACCGACCTTCGGAGGTCAGAATCTCAAAATAGAAAATAAGGATATCGACCTCCGGAGGTCAGAATATCAATAAGGATACCGACTTCCGGAGGTCAGAATCTCAAAAATAAAAAATAAGAATACTGACCTACGGAGGTCAGAATATCAAAAAATAAAAAATAAGAATACCAACCTCCGGAGGTCAGAATCTCAAAAATAAAAAATAAAAATACTGACCTCCGGAGGTCGGAATTTTAAAATTAAGAAAAAATAATAAAATATACCGACATCTAGATGTCGGTATTCCAAAATATGAGAAATAAATATTCTGACCTCAAGAAGACGGAAATAATAAAAAATAAAAATAAACAAATATATAAAAGTGACCTCAGGAAGTGGGAAAATAAAATAATGAATATTCCGACTTAAAATTAAAACTAACCTCGAGAGGTCAGTAAATACCGACCTCCAGAGGTCGGAATTGAATAGCAACCAAGCTTTTTCCGACCTAAGCTGGGAAGCCGCTTTTTGGTCGGTATTTCAGGGAATACTGACCTCCGGAGGTCGGTATTTGTAGGTCGGTATTCACTATGTTTTTAGTAGTGTGATCCATTGTTAAAGAATGAAGCTAAAACCGCAAGATTTCTCAAAAATTCAAATCGACCAACCTCAAGAACGAAATTATGGATGAAAATCACACGATTTACGTGAGGGTGAACAAACACATCACTATGAAAGCTTACATACCTTGAAGAACACTAGTTCTTGGCAAAATCTTTATTTTGTTGAACGAACGCTTGAATCCTTTATCTTTTCTCTTCTAGAACACCCCTCAAAAACCCTATGCTTCTTTTGAAAGACTAAAACTGATTTCAATCGGTTTAAACCCCTAAAAGGGTGAGATATTTTTTTAGGCTAGGTGGGGGTAAGGAATAGACCAAAATACCCCTCCTTAATTCGGATGAATTTCCTTAACTAGATAGGCTGAATTCAAACGGGCATATCTCCCTCATCTGAACTCAAAATTTAGCAAAATTGGTGGCGTTGGAAAAAGGACTCAAAGATCTTTCATTTGATATCTTATGGGCCACCTAACTCATCCTGTAGTGAAATTTACGGTCGTTTGAAGTTGACCCAAAACTCACAATTGAAGGCTAACTTGCACAAATCTCAAATTTGCTATTTCTAATTTAGCTTCTTTATGAAATTAGCTCTTTCTAAGACCGAGGTGTTACAATTTGTCTAGAAGCTAGTAAATAAGCAACTTATTCATGTATTAGACTCACACGATTTTTGTAATTTCTATTGTTATCTTATTGAGTAGTCCAATTCAGAAAATTTCAAGTTTCAATCTCACCAGCATCCATGTGAAGGATCAGAAAATAACATTACTCCAAAGATATTAAATTATTTGCATTTAATATTTACTTGCATGTGATGAATACAAAATGTGTATTTCAATATAACTTAGTAAAGTTATTGTATATTTAAGTTATTTAAAGTTAAAAGATTGGTATTTAGATACACCACTATCAACCTTTTTTGCAACATTGTTTCCTCCATAAAAAGTAGGACTTTTTTTTAAACTTGCTTTGCATATAGCAGTCAATCTGGCATCTCCTCCTTTTTTGTGTAACTCACCTTATCTACAGATTTAGGAGACTTTATTTATAGTAGAACTATTTCTCAAGTAATATGTAATAAATTGGCTGACTAGGAAAATAATATTAATGCAATAATTGAATTTATTATCGTAGGTGAATCTATGCATATCTGGACATAGTTATCATAGTCAAATCATGTGAAAACAAAGAAAGTGTCATATTAATTGAATGCAAACAATAAATATGGGGTGCTAGGATTTTGATTTGTCATTATCTTCTTTTGATAGTTTTTTTTAATTTATACTTATTCTAATCATGGACAACAAAGAGCTTTTTTTTTTACTTTCTCTTTATTGGAGATCGTGAGGAATTTTAAATACGTTGAATGAAAATGGACTGCAGGCAAGTTATGCACGATCGACTATTTCAATTAAAATTAGCCAATGAGCTAGGATGTCCTCAATATCTTACCTTGACCTATAACTGCATGGATTATTATTTCCACTATCTTTATTCCAAACCCTCTCTTACTTAAAGCATTTATCATTTTTTTTATAGATAAAAAGATTTATTTAGCATATAAAGAATATTTTGGATATTTTTTTAGCAGAGATACCTAGATCAAATATGAGGTTTTTGGTTAAAAAGAATTTGGTCTAATACTTTTTTGGTTTAAAAATAAGTGTTGCATCATTAATAATACATTAATTTAATACTTCCTCTTGTTTTAAAAAAATTACCTAGTTTGACTTGGCACAAAGTTTAAGAAATTATAGAGACTTCAATCTTGTGGTCCTAAATTAAAGTTATGTCAAATGTACCAAAACGTCTTTTAATCTTTTGATCTTAAACAATTCATGTGGGAAACTGAAATTAAAGTGTTGCCAAAAAAAGAAAGAGGTCATTCTTTTTAAAACAAACTACAAAGGAAAATAGGGGATTCATTTTTGAACGGCGGGAGTATATAAATAATATTACTTTCCATCTTTGATAAACCTTTTCCCTAAAATAATAAAAGATAGGTAATTTTGGGATATAAAGGAAAACAATGTTCTTTTTAAGAAATAACTAATACTAAGCGACTATCCTCATGTGAAAGAAAAATAATTGTTTTGTTGTCAAACAAGCTATTGTATTAATAGTTTATTAACATTCTCAGATTTTTTTTAAGAAGTCAAGATAATTCATTAGACTTACCCGCCGTTGTCCAATGGTCAGCAGATTATCATACCTCTAATCAATTTTAAAAGAAATTTCTGAAGTTGAAGGTTACTACAACCATCATCCATGTTATCTCTCCTTTCCCTAAATTAAAGTTGAATGTCAAATGATCTCAATGAAACACCTATTGATGATACAGAACACCTATATATGCATCATTATAAGATGAAGGTCGAATGCCATCATTACATTGAATGTACGAGCATCCAAGGAGAACTAAACGCATAGATAACTTGTCATGACCTGAGACTGCACCCTAGATGTGGTTGGTGCTCGAGAACCATCGTTGGTCCCCACGCGAACTCTCATCCTGGCTGACTACAAGCAAAAGACTAAGTCAAGCATATGTAAGCATCACATTGAAAGAAAAATTTAAAAATAGTTTACTGAATCTCAAAACTTCGTTGAGTGTACTAAGTATGAAACATAAATTTTAAATAAAATATCTGAAACTGAAAGATTCTCCAAGATTGTCTATCTATGAATCCTCTACTGTATAAAGATGAGTGTCTGTAGAAGACCCACGACTGCTCAAAAACTATTACTAATAACTCACAAAACAAGAGTCCTCCGGAAGCAAGGAAGTCGTACTCAAAAGTTGACGAGTGGATGAAGTGATCTCAACAGAATCTTGTTGAGGATCCTAAGAACCTGAATCTGCATCATTAAAAGATGTAGGTCGAATGACATCAGTACATTGAATGTACGAGTATGTAATATAGTTGAATAACAAATAGATGAAAGAAAGGACTGCAATAAGTAAAACATAAACACAACTGAATGTAAAGGATTAAAGGAATAAAATCATTTAAAACTTGCTCATCTCTGAACCTCAACATAATAAGTGATATAATAAAAATATACTTTTAACTCTATTTTGGAGATTCTCTAACCGACAACCATCACTATGAGTTACGTGATGATACAGCGTCTCGCCCATGCTGCCAGAACTGTCCTATACATTGTCGGGGTATAGAATACCTCAACTAAGAGGATCCACTAAGCTATGCTTAAAAAGAAATAAGGAATCATCTAAAAAGTATGACCCTTTATCCATGTTGGCAGTCATGGTTTATGAGGATTTTGAGTTGTCTGAACGCATCCTCATATCGGTGCTCAATACTACTCCCAATAATATATACTCATTCTCATATGTTTAAAAACATAACTCTTCCTCTGGTTTGAGATAATTTCTCAAACTACCCTCTTAAAAGAGGTAACTGCTCTTGAAATATCTTTTAAACTCATAACTCATTTAGAAATCTCAGTTTCTCTTTTATCAATGTAAAAATTAGTACCTCTGGGAATACATAGTCCCCTTATACTCTTACGCAATTCATACTTGAAAACTATTTCTCAAAAACATATCAAAATCATATTTTAATATGATCATTGATGACTCGGGAAGTCATACTACATAAACATTGATGGTATATCTAGATACCATACTGCTCATACATTGATGGCATACTTGATTGTCATAGTAATCATGTTTTAGAAACTCTTTTCTCAAAACTCATATTACTTTCTCAAAACTCAGTTTAACAACTCAAATGTTGGCTTTAAAAATCTTTTCAAAATCTATAACTTAAATCATAGGGTTCATGTGGAATTATGTACATGAATGACTTAACTAAGGGATCTTAATATAAATAAGGACACTCAGTACTCAAAACTCAAGGACTCAAGAACTCGAAACTCATAGCTCTATAATATTTCTTCTTTCAAAAATACTCAATTCATAAGGTTCATACTGAAATATAGGCATGAACGAATCAACTCAAAAAATTTAATGCATAACATGTAGCAATTCAATAATTAGGAACAAAATTTCAAAAAGAATCTGGAACTCAAGAACTTAAAATCAACCTATCTCAAGAATACTCAAATCTAGGGTTAGAATCCTAGATTACTCTTTTACTTATTTGAAAGTAGATGTAGGGCGTGAGGATGAACTAGTCCAGCACTATGATAGCCTTGCATACCTGGAAGAACAAGGTTTTTGAAGAAATGTGAAGGAGAACTTGATTAGAAGCCTTCAAACCCTAGCTTGAAGGAGAACAATCAAGAAAACCTTTCTTGAGATTCTTGAATTAGTTTCTTGAGATCTCTATGGCCAAGAATTATGATTTTCATTAGTGATTCATAATTGTATGGAAGAATTTGAGTTGGAAAGAATGGGATTCTTGGAGAAAGACTTGCCTTGAAAAAGATTGAAAGAATCTTAAATGGAGTCTTCTAGTTTGATTTTTCCTTAGGGTTTGAAAGAGAAGAGAATGATTGATTAAGAGATGAAAATATGATTGTTTTGGGTCTCTTATTAGTCAAGAAATTTGTTTAGGCTTTTCTTAGAGGTAAAAAGATAAAAACGACCCTTTTTAATGTTTTTCCGTCGGCTAATTCGTCACAGCACTATATCAGGCTACTAAAATGGTCATAACTTTTTACTCAAACTTCGGATTATTGCGAAGTCGGTGGCGTTGGAAGGAAGATCTAAATACCTTTAATTTTATATGCTATGGGCCATGTAACTCTTTATATTCTAAGAGATATGGTCATTTGAAGTTGACCCAAGTAAAATCTTACATCAAAACTTAATCGATAAGGAAACTTTCAACTCTACTTTGTGCTATGAGTTTCTAGTGACCTTAATTAATATCCAACATCAATTTCACACTAAATAATTTACCTTTACACATATGGGAAATATAAGAATCACTCGATATGACCCTACAAGTAAATAAAGAATGATTCAAGTTTTAACTTAGAAATTTTTGGAGTGTTACATATACGAACTTCTTGAGTCCCATATGGATCCCTTTGGTCATGTGACAAGATGAGGGGTATCTGTGTATGTTTTAACTAGCATGCTAGGAGGTAGGTGTAAACACTTAGGTGTGTGGCATATGTTACTGTCAACACTATTGTTTTCTATTGCATCACTTGCATTCATAAGCATCGTATATCGCTAGTATAATTGATGGTTGTTTGCACCCAATAGTCTTATGGGGTTATATGGGTTTATGGGGATCTAGTTAGGTTATTTTTTGGTTCTATATTTTTATATCTTGTGTCAGTTCGATAGTTGGTTATCAGATTTTTTGAGTGATACTAAAAATGACATAAACCATTTGAGCTAGTACATGGAGTTACGGTGTACTACTCCCACAGTGAAAAAAGAGTATCTTACTTGGTACGATAAGGACAATGATATCTGAGTTAAGGTTGATCCACTAGCTAATGTCTATTCGAGGCACACCCTATGGTGGCATATAATTGTGTCACTTAGGGATTGCTATTAAAGGTGCATAGATGCTTAACCTAAAGCTATATCCCTAAAGTCCACTTGGTGTTAAATATACTTGTCACGACCCAGACCGTTGTAATTGACACCAACACTAACCCTCCGGTGGGAAAACCATTTATACTAATTAGCTAACCAACTTAATCGAAATACAAAGGCAGTTAAGTTACGGAAGCAAGTTAAATGCCAAGGAAAGAAATAGGGAGTTCCCAGAAACTCCAGACAATAATCTAATCAACTAAAAAATGCAGAAAAATACACATAGAACATGAAAGTCAATTTATCAAAACATCTAACAATGAACCAAAAGTCTAAAGGTTATGGGTACAACCCAACTAAACATAATAATATCTAATGCACTAGTCTAAGTTCGAATAATATGGACTAAACAGAAAGTGAACTCATGGAAGCCTAGAAGAACTGGCTCACCCTTGAATTTGAACGATCACTGATGTTCTAAGTGAGGTTTGTCAATAGCCGCCTGAAAATACCCTGTACTAAACAAAGAAAGAGCAAGTGCAGTGTCAGTACACAACCATAGTGTACTGGTAGGATCACGCGGCTATCCCACTAAGTGCAACATATATAAGTCATTACAACATAATAATAACATGCATACACTGAATATATAAAATATCATCTTTACTTACGACACAATATACAACTTCACATTTCTCAAAATATAATGTTATGTCAAGTCAATGGTCCTCTCATGGAACCCAAACCCAAACTGTTAGCATATTGGAACGTGGTACCCTATCCAATGTTTATGACGGAACGTGGCAACCGATCCCATGTTAATGCCTGAACGTGGCAATAGATCAAAGTTAGTGTGTCGAAATGCAACACCCGATCCATTCAACAAGCCACAATCACAATCACAAGTATATTCTCATAATCATACAATAAATTCATGATTCATGGCATTCATCATTCATATATCTCATTTACAACTAGTGTGATCAATAATGCAACATTCACAAACATACACGTATTATAATGAAGCAAGAACGAACATATATCACACAATCATAAAATCACAACCATCACCTACCTCGAAACAAGCTTGAATTCCCTAAGAAACTTGATTTTTCCCTTTTCGGATTCGTTCCGCTTGTTCTTGGTCTACAAACAATTAATATAGCACGGGAATAAGTAAACAATAACTAATTACCCAAATTACCAACAATTCTATCAACCTTAGATCAAACCCATGATCCCAATATCCAAATTAGGTCTTTTCCCACCATTATTTCCAGATAAAACCCTGCTCTATCGATAATTACCTACTAGATTACGTTCTTAGGATCAATAAATGGATTCGGGGAGTTAAAATCTTACCGTTAGCCTCAAGAATGGTGGAAAACTGTCAAGAAAACCCCTGGGTTCGTTCCTTAGCTCTCAAGTTCGAAAATTGCACAATAAAATATTTTTGGGGTTTATTTCTGACTTTAAGTTGCGTCTGCCCCGCTATGGCGTTACCCTCCCCACTATAGCAGCCCCGCCCTGGCGGGAAAAATCCCGCCTCAGCGGCTTGCACTGAATATGTGAGCAAAATTAATAATTCCAAGACCCCCAATTTAGAACACACCTTCAACCAATGACACTCAGAAACTACCCATTCACTCTAAGATCAATTTCGGTAGTTCTACTGACCTGAATTCAATTATGTAAAGTCGTATGTGTTCCTTAACATCTTAGCTATCTACTCATATGATCAATTAATAATTAGATCACCCAATTGCTACTAGATTTCCCTAGACCTTAATGACTTCGATTTCGTCCAAATCTAGACTAGGTTGGGAAATTGAAAGTTACTACGAAAAAGTTTTCTGACCCAAAAATTTTCTCTGTTGGCTTTTCTATAATGACTGAACCCAGTCGTTACAATAGATTCCAATTTACCTATCACTCATCCCCGAGTGACAAACTTAGGAAAATAAACTAAGGAAGAAATGAAGTAGTATCTGAATCGACCAACAATTGGGGATACTTGTCTCGTATGTGCCTCTCAGTTTCCCAAGTAGCTTCCTCAACTGGACGATGCTTCCACTGAACCTTCACAGACTTAATCTCCTTGGTCCTCACTTTCCGGACATCACGATCAAGAATTGCATTGGAGGTCCTTGTCTAGCACAATGGTGTCCCACTTAATGAGATAATCTTTGTCACCATGATATATCTTCAACATGGACACATGAAATACCGAATGAACTCCCGATAGGTTAGAAGGTAAAGCCAATCAATAATCCACAGGCCCTACTTATTCAAGAACCTCAAAGGGACCAATGTATCGCGGACTTAACTTGCCTTTCTTGCCAAACCTCATCACCCCTTTTATTGGTGATACCATAAGAAGAACATTCTCACTAGTATGAAATGCCATGTCTCTCACCTTATGATTTGCATACTTCTCCTGTCTACTCTGGCTGCTAAAAGTTTAGTTTGAATACTCTTCACCTTCTCTTGAGCATCCTTCACTAAATAAACCCCCAAAGGTTTCACATCTCCAGCCACGAACCATCCTATGGGTGATCTACATCCCCTCCAATATAATGCCTCAAACGGTGCCATATCAATGCTGGAGTGATAATTATTATTATAAGAGAACTCACACAAGGGTAAAAACTTATCCCAATGCCCTCGAAAATCAATCACACATGCCCTCAACATGTCTTCTAACACTTGAATAGGCCTCTCCGACTACCCGTCCGTTTGTGGATGAAAGGTTGTACTAAAACTGAGTTGTGTGCCCAATTCATCATGTAATTTCCTCCAAAACATGGAGGTAAACTATGTACCACGATCTGAGATGATAGAAAGGGGAACCCCATGCAATCTCACTATCTCTTTCACATACCCTTAGGCAATTGTTCGGCATTATAATCTATTCTTACCGGAATAAAATGGGCTGACTTAGTCAATCTATCAACCACTACCCAAATAGAATCAAACTTCCCCAAAGTCTTGGGAAGACCAACCACAAAATCCATGGCTATCCTTTCCCACTTCCATTCTAGAATTGGCATTCTCTGAAGTAAACCTGCAGGCCTTTGATGCTCATACTTTACTTGTTGACAATTTTGACACTTAGCCACAAACTCCGCTATATCTTTCTTCATGCCCGGCCACCAATAAATTCACTTTAAATCTCAGTACATCTTGGTCACCCCGGATGAATGGAATATCGTGAACCATGAGATTCTGTCAACAATTTTTGAATCATGTCATCAACTCGAGGAACACAAATTCTTCCTTTGAAACTGAGCACGCCCTCCTTATCAAGAGTGGTTTTCTGTGCCTTACCCATCGCAGTCATCTTCTTAAGTTCATTCAAATTTTCATCCTCAAATTGTTTGTCCTTGATCTCTTCAATGAATGTGGCCCTAACTTCAATGCTAGCTAACAACCCACCTTTCTCTGAAATGCCCAGCTGCATGAACTTAGACTCCAAGGTCTGAATTTCCTTAGCCAAAAGTCGCTTGGTTACACTTAATCAAGCTAAACTACCCATACTCACCGTTTTTCGACTCAAAGCATCCGCCACTACATTAGCCTTACCCGGATGGTATTGAATGGTCTCATCATAATCTTTGAGTACCTCCATCCACCTTCTTTGTCTCAAATTCAGATCCTTTTGAGTGAACACATGCTTCAAGGTACGATGATCAATAAATACTTCACACTTGACCCCATAGAGGTAATGCTGCCTGATCTTAAGAGCAAACACTATTACTGCCGACTCTAAATCATGTGTTGGATAATTCCTCTCATGCACCTTTAACTTTCGTGGTGCATAAGCTATAACATTCTTATCATGCATTAACACAGCACCCAATCTAGAATGTGAAGCATCACAATATACTATAAAATATTTACCTTCCACCGGTAGTGCTAGGATAGGTGCGGTGGTCAAGAGAGTCTGGAGCTTTTGAAAGATATCCTCACATTTTTCAGTCCATTCGAAGGGTACCTCCTATTTGGTCAAATTAGTCAAGTGAGTGGCGATAGAAGCATAGTTCTTCACAAATCCACGATAGTAGCTAGCGAGCCCCACAAAAATCCTAACTTCCTTCACAAAGCTAGGCCGAACCCAATTCTTAACCGCCTCAATCTTTTGGTGATCTACCATTACTCCTTCTTTTGAAAATACATGTCCCAAAAATGCAATCGAAGTCAACCAAATTTTACACTTAGAAAATTTTGCATACAACCTTTGTTTTCCAAGAACACCCAGAACAATACGATGATGGTCGGCATGCTCTTCATCACTTTTTGAATAGACCAAAATATCATCAATAAAGACTATGACGAAGGAATCAAGAAATGGCTTGAACACACCATTCATTAGACTCATAAAAGTTGCAGGCGCATTAGTCAAACCAAAAGACATAACCAGAAACTCATAGTGCCCATAGCAGGTTCTAAACGCCGTTTTGGGCACATCCTAAGGCCTAATTTTCAACTGATGGTAACGATACCTTGGAGCAATCTTAGAGAAAGCTGATGCACCTTGCAATTGGTCAAAAAGATCATCTATTCGAGGCAATGGATATTTATTCCAAATGATGACTGTATTCAATTGTCGATAATCTATACACATATTCATACTACCATTTTTTTTCTTAACAAAAAAAACTAGAGCACCCCACGGGAAAAAACTAGGACGAATAAATCCTTTATCAAAGAGCTCTTGGATTTGAGCCTTAAGCTCTTTTAATTCCGCCGGAGCCATGTGATATGGAGGGACGGAAATGGGACAAGTACTAGGTTCTAAATCAATGCAGAAGTCTATATCTCTATCAGGAGGCTTACCAGGACAATTCAAAGGAAACACTTCTCTAAATTCTGACACCACATGAATAGACTCAATAGATAGAGACTCAACCTCAATATCTCGAATATCAGCCAAATACGCCAAACAACCCTGCCCTACCAGTTTCCTAGCCCGAATGAAGGATATAATCTTAGCTTACTTAGGCTTGTACACCCCTTCCCACTCTAACTTTTGCCATCCCAGAATTTCTAGAGTTTCAGACTTAGTATTACAATTAAGCACAACATAATAGGGGGACAACCAAGTCATGCCTAAGATTATGTCAAAGTGAGTCATATCCAAAATCACCAAATCAGCCCAAGTCTGAAAACCCATAAACAAAATAGGATAAGCACGATAGACATGAGTGACTATGAAAGACTTTCGAACTGGGGTAGAAACATGGATGGGGGCATCAAGTATATCACAAATCATAGCAAATGCTGAAGGAAATCGCACGGACACCTAAGAATAAGTCGAACCCAGATCAAATAACACATTAGTCAACCGGTCAAAGACAAGAATAGTACTTGTGATCACTGCGTCAGATGCCTCCGCTTCGATCTTGCCCGGAAAGACGTAATAGTAAGCCGTATCATCATGACAGGCGACTTCCTTGCCTGGATGCACTGTACCTCTACTTGCGTTACCATTTCCCCTACCTCCGTAACCTTGCTGATTTCCTCCTCGCCCACATTATGGGTGCCCTCGACCATTATTTCCATTTCCCACTGGTACTACTACTCTAGTCTGCTGCTGCATGAATTCCATCACGCGTGGGTGGGGAAAATCTCTCTTCATATGCCTAGCTTCTCCACAATTATAGAAAGTACGATCAAAAGATGGCATGCTGCCCATCGAATGCGTGACTCCCCAGCTATCCTGAATTAAATTATCAGGTGGAGTTCCCGAGTAATTACATGTAGAGGCGGGCATAGCGGACTGAATTGGCCTGGCTGCAAGTGTTGGCCTCCCTGGCCCTTTGGAGTAAGAACCTTTAAAGTTACGTGAGTTCTTGGCCCTTTAGCCAACGCCTTAGCCTGTCTCGCCTCACCCCCTCCACTTTGTTCACAAAGTCTGTTACCTCATCAAAGTTCCTCCCTACAAAGGTCATACTAACAGATAATATCTGCAACTCAAAATTTAGTCCCTTAATAAATAAACGGATCCTCTCTTCCTCAGTAGTCACCAACTGCGTAGCATGTCTAGACAAGGCATGAAACTTGGCCTCATAAGCAGCCACAGACATACCACCTTGCTTTAAGGCCATGAACTTATCCTTCTAATAATCTCTCGAAGTTCTAGGCACATATTTCTCTAAAATCAGAGCATGAAACTGAGTCCAAGAAAGTGGAGGTAAACTGAAGATGTGCATTTCGCATAAGCTCTCCACCACTGCTTAGCCTCGCCTTGAAGTTGAAAAGTCACAAACTCAACCCCATGCTGATGGACAATTCCCAACTTATATAGCCTCTCATAACAATCTAGGATGAACTCATATGCATCCTCACACTCGGAACCATGGAACACAGGTGGTTTCAATTTCAAGAACTTAGTCAACATTCCATGCTCATTACCAATCATAAAAGGACCCAACAAAGGACGGAAGAAAGCATCATTACCTCCAGTTCCACCCACCTTATGGACAGTGATAGCAATGGGAGGATTGGCGGGGGCTTGAGTTTCTTGAAAAGAAGGAGGCACTCCAGGACCAAACAACCCTTTCAAGAAGGACATGATTTGTTCAGCTAACACTAGGTTTATGGGAGGAACGCCTGTTGTCTCAGCCTGCACCTCTTCCTCTTGTCCTACATTCTCCTTATTCTCAACCTCGATATTCTCTTCTACCCCTTCATAATGCGCAGGAGGGGCCTCATTTCTGTGAGCATTTTCAACCGGTACTCTATCTCTAGTAGGCGCCACCCTTCCTCGGCCTCTACCTCTAGCTCTTCCTCTACCCCTGCATCGACTGTGACCTCTCACTGTAGATTCCTCAGCTGGAGCATTGACCGGAGCTACGGGCCTGATACCGTTGAATCTAGTGTTAACCATCTGCGAACAGAAGAGTAAAGGAGGTTAGATACCAATTCAAATTGACAGATACTAACTAGAATCAAGTTATAGCACGAAAGGAGACAAGAGAAAATAGAGAGATTTCCTAAAGTCCTATAGCCTCTCAAAGAAGAGTACAGACGTCTCCGTACCATTTAGCAAGACTCTACTAGACTCGTTTTGGTACATCGAGATCAATGAACCTAGGGCTCTGATACCAATTTTGTCACGACCCAGACCATCGTGATTTGCACCCACACTAACCCTTCGGTGGGAGAACCATTTATACTAATTAGCTAACCAACTTAATCGAAATAATAAGGCATTTAAGTTACAGAAGCAAGTTAAATGCTAAAGAAAGAAATAGGGAGTTACCAGAAACTCCAAACAATAGTGTAATCAACTAACAAATGTGGAAAAATACGGCTAGAACCTGAAAGTCAATGTACCAAAACATCTAACAATGAACCTAAAGTCTAATGGAATATGGGTACAACCCAACTAAACCTAAGAATATCTAATGAACTAGTCTAAGTCCGAATAAGATGGACTAAACAGAAAGAGAACTCATAGTTGCCTAGAAGAACTGGCTCACCCTTGAATTCGAACGATCACTGATGTTCTAAGCGAGGTTTGTCAATAGCCGCCTGAAGATGCCCTGCACTCAACAAAGAAAGAGCAAGTGCAATATCAGTATACAACCACAGTGTACTGGTAGGATCACGCGGCTATCCCAGTAAGTGCAACATACATAATTCATTACAACATAATAATAACATGCATACACCGAACATATTCAATATCATCATTAATTACGAAGAAACGTACAACTTCACATTTCTCAAGATACACAGTTATGTCAAGTCAACGGTCCTCTCATAGAACCCAAACCCAAACTGTTAGCATAATAGAATGTGGTACCCGATCCAGTGTTAATGCCAAAACGTGGAAAATGATCCCATGTTTATGTAGGAACTTGGTAACCGATCCAAGTTAATGTGTTGGAACGCAACACCCGATCCATTCAACAAGCCACAATCACAATCACAAGTATATTCTCATAACCATACAATAAAGTCATGATTTATGACATTCATCATTCATATGTCTCATTTATAACTAGTGTGATTAATAATGCAACATTCGCATACATACACGTATTATAATGAAGAAAGAACGAACATATATCACACAATCATGAAATCACAACCATCACCTACCTCGTAACAAGCTTGAATTCCCTAAGAAACTTGATTCTTCCCTTTCCGGATTCGTTCCACTTGCTCTTGGTCAACAAAAAATTAATATAGAAACGGGAATCAGTAAACAATAACTAGTTACCCAAATTACCAACAATTCTATCAACCCTAGATCGAACCAATGATCCCAATATCAAAATTAGGGCTTTTCCCACCATAATTTCAAAATCAAACCCTCCCCCATCGATAATTACCCACTAGATTACGTTCTACGGATCGAAAAATTGATTCGGCGAACTAAAATCTTACCTTTAGCCTCAAGAATGGTGGAAAACTGTCAAGAAAACCCTGGGTTCGTTCCTTAGCTCTCAAGTTTGAAAATTGCAGAATAAAACATTTTTGGGGTTTATTTCCGACTTTAAGTCGCGTTTACCACGCTATGGCGGCACCCGCCCCGCTACAACGGCCCCGCACTGGTGGGATAAATCCCTCCTCAGCGGCCTGCACAGACCAGTGAGTAAAATAAATAATTCCAAGACTCCCATTTCGCAACATACCTTCAACCAATGACACTCAGAAACTACCCGTTCACGCAAAGATCAATTTCGGGAGTTCTACTCACCCAAATTCAATTTCGTAAAGTCGTACGGGTTTCTTAACACCCTAGCTATCTACTCATGTGATAAACGTCATAATTATATCACCCAATTACTACCAGATTTCCCTAGACATTAATGACTCAAATTTCGTCCAAATCTGGACTAGGTTGGGAAATTCCAAGTTACTACGAAAAAGTTTTCCGACGCAAAAAATTTCCCCATTGGCTTTTCCATAATGTCGGAACCCGGTCGTTACAATACTCTGAACAGAACATGCATAAATCTTGGAACAGTAATAATCTCTACTCTTGATCATACTGATTTTCTGATAAATACTGAGTAGCTCATAAATCATGATAACTGAACGTAATGTAAAAGATACTTTAATCAAAAGCATCTAAATAATGACATCTATAAATATAGTGTGAGATACTTTATTCGAAAGTATCATAATTCATGAACATCTAATAATCTGAGACATGCATTTGAAAATAAGGTAATTATGATCATGAAAATACTTACATCCTATGAATTCTTGAAAATATCATTTAAATCATGGAATTATAATCAAATCATGCAATTTAAGATCAATCATGAAGAACAAACTAAAATTCAATAGGAACCCATGAGGATCACATGAACCATAGTTTGGGGAATTCATAATTTGAGAAATTGAGGTTTCTTTGGGACTCAATATGTGAAGAAAACCCATTGATAAAGTTCCAACATATCTTTTAGAAAAACTCATTGATGAAGTTCTCACATACCTTTAATGAAACCCTAGCTTCATTCTTCAATGGAGACTAGAATATTGGAACCCTAGCATCTTTATGGAAAAGACTTGATAGAGAAGAAATTGGATTTGGGAAAATTAGTAGAGGATGGGATGTTAGGGTCTTTAGAAATATTTTAAACCCACTTCGAATAGGCCAAAATGACATAGTATATGAATTAAAAGAGTGGGAAAAGACCAAACTAACCCTGACTTAGAACTGACGGATGACTTTTACGGACCATACAAAACTTCATGATTCGTGAAGGAGTCCATGCAAGTAGAATAGTTCTAAGTTTTGAAGGTCGGCTTCTATGGACATGTCTACGGTTTATATTACCTTGAGCATACCGTATGAGTGCCTGTGGAAGACAGGACTTCTAGGTCCTTGGTGGTTTGGTTCATTGACTAGTACACGTCCGTGAAATCATTCATGGTCCATGGACTTGTTTTTGAAACTCTCCTCCAAAATTTCCAAATTTTGTGCTTGGTTCCATGTATCGCTTCACGGACCATGGTCCCTTTCACAGTCCGTGAATAGGTCGGTAAAAATACATTTTGCTAGATTTCAGTTCTTTCTGATTTCCATGGTTCGATATGATCTTGGAAACTTTCGAGGTGTTACATTAGGTTGTTGGCGTAGTATCTCAAGGGATGTAACCCGTACACCACGTACAAAATCCAAAAACTGAAGACATGTGAAAGCAATAAAAGTGATATGGTCCTCGGAACATGAGTACTCACCGACTCTTGATCTTCAAAAGTCAAACCAACTAACCACAAACGGGAGGATGAAGATCGTCATACCCTATATTAGTGAAACAATATAGGAACACTTTTGCATTAGCACATGAAATGTACTAAATATGAGTATAATGCAATAAAACATGAAACATGATCATAAGGGGGCATAATCAAAAAATATGATATGAATGACCAAGTAAACATAGTAAAAGCAATTAAGAAAATCGTAAATCACGAACATGGTCAATGCACCTTAAAATCAAAAACAAAGTTTCATAAAACATTTGTAAATAACTTAGTTTTTTTTGTGGGATATTTTCTTTAATAAGCAATATGCAATGCCAGCTATAACATGGAATTCGATGTAGCTCCCACACCGAGAAGGGAGAGTCTACTTTCCAAGATAGAACTTTGTATCATATCATATACTATATGTGGATCCACTAGCTAGGCCATTAAGACAAACCTACGGGGGGAACGTAGTTTGGAACTAGAGGTTGCTACTAGAGACTACCTTATTTGAGCCTCCACCTCAAAGTTCTCTTGATGCGAAGTTAAATTCTAATGGTATAGTCATATTCATAAACATATCATCATCCATGGAAAAGTATAATTCAATTAATTATCCAAGATAAAATAGCATAGGGTAGCTCATTAAATCTTGAATCAAATCTAAGTGAGGAAATCTTTCACCAAGCCATGGTCCCTTAATATGTGAGAAAATCCTTCCAAAATATCATTAATGCGCATATTAAAGCATCTCAGATTATAAAATCTTTCTTTTCATAAATCATGCTTAACTTCATAAAAAACATTAATACATTTAAGATTCTTCATAAATTTATGTAAATTAGGGTTCATAATCAAAATCTTGATCAACGTATGAGTTCTTGTGATTTCAATTGGAAAACATTTAATTAAGTTAAAACAATCGTAATAAGATCAAATTCAAGCAATTGAATCAACACAAATAAAACCCATGAAGAATTGAATGAAAACCTAATCAATTTGATTGAAATTGAATTGGAGAAAACCTTGGGGCTCAATGGGTCAATGGAATGCATTAATGAAGCCCTACATACCTTGAGGACCAAAGCCTAGAATCAATGGTGACAAGGAGAATTGACTTGAAAACCCTAGATTTTCCTTTTTTGACTTTGGAAGAGAATTGGAGGGGATGAACTGGGATAAATTTAGGGAATTAGAGTGACTGAGAGAATTGGGGAATTTTCAAAGGGTGAAGGGTAGTTATAGGGCTTAGAATTAGGAGTAAAATGACGAAGCATAGGCATTAAATGCTTAGGAAAGGATCCAAATACTCTTAAGAAAAAATTGTCGGGCAGTACTACGGTTTGGACCTATTGTCCATAGAATTTTCTATGGCTCATACTAGTCAACCATAAAACCAACTTCATAAACCCAACTTTCACCTTAATTCCCACAAGACCTTTCTACGGTTTGTCCAAACTCCTACGTTTCTAAACCCCATCCATAGAGCTCAATATTTAGTCCAAAGTTTCAGTAAGTTTGAACCCTTTCTATGGGTCCGTAGAGTCACTCATGTTGATTTGGAAGATATTGATATGTTAGACTTTGATGTTATTCTGGGGGGATGGATTGGCTTCACTCTTTCTATGCTTATATAGATTGTACGACCCAATTGGTTACATTTCATGTTCTGAACGAACCTATCTCAGAATGGAAGGGAAAATTCATCGTCTAAGGGTCAGTTGATATCTTCCCTAAAGGCTAGAAAAAAAGGATTTCTAAGGGTTGTATTTATTATCTTGTTCGGGTTAGGGATACAGATTTAGAAACCCTATTCTTGAGTCAATTCTGATTGTAAATGAGTTTTTGCAAGTGTTTCCTCATGATCTCTAAAGATTGTATCTATAAAAAAAATTAGGTTAGGGATACAGATTATGAAACCCCCACTCTTGAGTTAATTCTGATTATAAATAAGTTTCTAGAAGTTCTTCCTGTTTGTAACATCTCACAATTTGAAATAACTAGGAAGAAGCTAATAATTGGAAATAGCCATTTTTGGAAAGAATGAAAATCTGGAAAAAAATTGAAGTTAGGAAAAGTTGAGTTTTGGTCAAATTCAAACTGCCATAACTCCTAGCTCCGGATGATTTAGGTGTACTTATAGATATGGTTGGAAATCTCTTGGAATGATCTTTCCAACGCCGCTGAGTTTGCGAGATTCCGAGTTCATATGAGTGAGTTATGCCCTTTCGAAGTTGGGCTGTGCGGTTAAGGAAAGTCTAATCCAGATTTTTGAAGGGTAGATTAGTCTTTTCCTTACCCAATTACTTTAATTCATTTTAGTGTATTAATTAAGGGGTCAAATCAGAATCATATTAGTTTAGTTAATTGGAAATTCACGCTAGGGCTTGGGGAAAAGAGAAAAGAGGAGAAAGGAGAGGAAAAGCTCAAGGTTCGACAAGAACGATCGATTTTGGTTGTGGATTCGCGAAGGAAATTCATCTTACAAGGTATGTGAGTCTTTCATAGCGTTGGGATCATTCACCCACGCGCTAAACATGTTTAGTTCAGCGAAATTCATCCTTAAAGAGTTTGAAAGTTGATGTTCTTGACATGTATTCTTGAATTTGAATGTTGTTCTTGAATTGGCCTGAATTCAGGAGTTTCTGAGATCTTTACGTTGAGTTTTAGAGTTATTTTGAGATAGGTTCTTTAGTACATATGTTGGGTATCGGAATCTAAAATGAATTTGAGAATTATAGTCGAATTTAGGAGTTATTTAGGTTGTAAAACAGAAAAGGAAAAAGTCGATCGTGATCTGGCACGCAAGTCCGCGTCGCGGACTTGCTCACCCAGTGACCAAAAAGTTTCTCCGCGTCACGGTTAAGACGCGGACTCCTCTGTCTAAAAATTTAATTTCGCGAGTAATTCTTTAAAACAACTATGCATCACGGACTTGTTCCAAGACGGTGATTTCGTGACTTTTCTCATGTTTAGCTATTTAAGATCATTCCTAAACATCATGTGATCCTTCCTATCACAAATCAAAATCCTTGAATCCGTAATTCAATTCAAGGACCAGTTAAGATGAAATTCTAGACAAGTTCTTAAACTTTTCCAAAAGTCTTTTGCAAACGTTTTAACTTTGTTTTAAGACGTAAGTCTTGAGTTCAGTAAAGAGTAAAGCTTGAAGTTCATTTCTTCAGAATTATATGGGGGCTATGTATTCCCAAAGAGTTTAAAATGTTTTCACATCTAAACAAGAAAGGAAACCTCGATTTCCAAAGACCCTTCGGGCTAGTTTTCAGAAAAGAGTAAATGCTTTCATAATTAAGCAAGAGGGGAAACTTTTGTTTTCAAAGTAGCCTTTGAGCTAAGTTTTTGAGAAAATATCTCAAATCACAGGAAGAAATATGCTTTTAAACATAAAGAGCTAGTATCATATTTTGGGAGTAGTATTGAGCACCGATATAGGGGAGTGTTCAGAGAACCCACAGCCCCCATAAACCATGTAGTCATCATGGGTAGTAACGGCTCATACTTTTTAGATGAATCCTTTAATTCTTTATAGCATAGTCTAGTGGATCCACTTAGTAGTTCAGGTTCTATATCCCCGGCATGGTATAGGATGGCCCTTGCAGCGTGGGGCCAAGAAACGATGTATCATCACTATAGCTCTTAAGTGATGGTTGTCGGTTAGAGAAACTCCCACAGCAATAATTGTATTCTCATATACACAGTTTATTGTATTTTCACATACATTTTAGAGTTTTTTTGTATCCTTGCATACACACAGAGTTGACATTATGTTTTTTAAACAGTTTTTCTTTATATTGCACTTGTTTTAAACTGCTTTATATTGAAATGAGTTCAGTTATGTTGAGTTGAGTTGCGCCAGGTAAGTTCTTCAGATTCCTTTCAAGCCTATGTTGTATTTTAGCATTCCAACTCGCATACTCGTACATTCAATGTGCTTATGTCAGTTGGCCTGCATCTTATTATGATGCAGATACAGATAACTAGGATCGGCATTCAGCGCATTGTTGATCCAGTGAGCATTCCTATTGGTGAGCCCCCTTGCATTCCGGAAGACTCCTTTTATTGCTTTCAGTTATTTCATTAGTTCATTAGGATGTCATGGGGTTTGTCCCGACATCCATCTCAGTTGTTTTAGAGGCTTCATTGACAGTTAGTCAGTTGGTAGTTCCGTTGTCTTCATATTATCATTCAGATGTTGTTTACCGAGTTCAGTTGCCGTTTAGGCTAAGTTTATATCTCTTTAAAATTATGTTTTGAAATTATCTTGTTAAGTTAAGTCTTCCGCTGAGTAAGTAAGCCAGGCAAAGGGTTCGCTTGGGGCCAGCAATTGTTCTCGAGTACTGGCCATGTCCAGAGTGTAGGCTCGGGGAATGACAAACTTGGTATCCGAGCTCAGAGTTCAAGAGTTCTAGGGAGTCTATGAAGTCGTGTCTGTAGAGTCCTAGTTATCGGTGTGAAGCACGCCACATCTATAATTAGGAGGCTGCAACACTTAGGAAAATTTCTCATTTCTTTCACACTCATTTCATGCGTTAGAGTTTGATCTCTAAAAAGTTCCTTCAAATTTGTGCCTGCGCGTGTTTTCAGATAATCATGCCTCCACGAAGAGCTGTCAGAGGTCGTCCTGCTAGATGCAATGTTAGGGAACAAGAGTTACCAAATGCACCTGAAGTGCAACCTCAAGGAGAAGTTACCAATGCTAAATTCAGGGAAGCAATCAGGGTGCTAAGTCAGGTTGTGACTAACCTGGTTGGGCAGCAAGGAGGAGCTCAAGAGAATGAGGCTGATACTTCAAGGATTCATGAGTTCTTAAGGATGAATCCTCTAAGTTTCACTGGTTCAAGCACTTCTGAGGACCCAGAGAACTTTGTTGATGAACTGAAGAAGGTATTTTTGGTTATGCATGTTGCTAATGCTGAGCGAGTTTAACTAGCTGCGTATCAACTGAAAAATGTTTCTAGGACCTGGTTTGATCAGTGGAAAGAGGGTAGAGCTGAGGATGCACCACCTGCGAGTTGGGCCTATTTTGAGGAGGCTTTCTTGGGGCGTTTCTTTCCCCGAGAACTAAAGGAGGCTAAGGTACGAGAATTTCTTACACTTAAACAGGAGTCGCTAAGTGTTCATGAGTATGGGTTGAAGTTCACCCAACTATCTTGTTATGCTCCGGAGATGGTTGCGAACATGAGGAGTAGAATGAGCTTGTGTTTGCTGGGCTATCTTGTCTGTAGAGTAAGGAAGGTAGGGCTGCAATGCTAATTGGGGACATGGATATATCGAGATTAACGGTATATGTGCAACAGGTTGAGGAATAGAAGATAAGGGATATAGAATATTTTAAGAACAAGATAACCAAGACAGGGAATGAGCCCGGGCAGCATAAGAGTAGTGTCAACCGGTCATCTTTCCAACAGAAATAGAACGGACCTGCTCCATCATCTACTAGTGCACCTGCACCTAAGAACAAAGGTGAGTACAATAGTCAGAATTTCAGAGCTAAACCTGCTTATTCTCAGGGTAGCGTAGCACAATGAGGTAGTAAGCCTCATGTATGCGCCAAGTGTGGTAGGAACCACTCAGGTACTTGTCGTGAGGGCTCCACTGGTTGTTTCAAGTGTGGTCAGAATGGGCATTTCATGTGAGAGTGTCTAAAGAACAGGCAATGGTAATGGTAATGGGGGCAACAGAGCCCAGTCTTCTTCAGTTGCTCCACCAGACAGAACTGCACCTAGAGGGGCTAGTTTCGATACTGGCGGAGGAGCAAACTGCTTATATACTATCAACAGTCGCCAAGAGCAAAAGGATTCGCCAGATGTTGTCACTGGTATGATCCAAGTCTTTGACTTTACTGTTTATGTTTTGCTAGACCCAGGAGGGAGTTTGTCCTTTGTAACACCATATGTTGCTATGAATTTTGATGTTATTCCTGAGCAACTTAGTGAACCATTCAGTGTTTCTACACTTTTTGGTGAGTCCATTCTAGCAGAGAGGGTTTATCATGATTGTCCCATTTCCATCAATCACAAATGTACCATGGCTGATTTAATTGAGTTAGACATGGTAGATTTTGATGTCATTCTTGGTATGGACTGGCTTCATGCATGTTATGCCTCAGTTGATTGTAGAACTGGAGTTGTCAAGTTCCAGTTTCCAAATGACCCAGTCTTAGAGTGTTAAAGTAATTCAGCAGCGCCTAGGGGTCGTTTCATTTCGTACCTTAAGGCAAGGAAGTTAGTTTCTAAGGGATGTGTCTATCACTTAGTCCGAGTTAATGAATCTAGTGTTGAGATACCTCCTATCTAGTCAGTTCCTATAGTAAAAGAGTTTCCAGAAATCTTTCCTTATGATCTACCCGGAGTCCCTCCGAAGAGAGAGATAGACTTCGGTATAGATGTTCTTCCAGATACTCGTCCTATTTATATTCCGCCATATAGAATGGCACCAGAAGAGTTGAAAGAGCTTAAAGAGCAATTGAAAGATCTTTTAGAGAAAGGGTTTACTCGACCAAGTTCTCACCTTGGGGTGCTCCGGTCTTATTTGTGAGAGAGAAAGATGGTTCCCTTAGGATGTGTATAGATTACCATCAGTGGAACAAGGTTACCATCAAGAACAACTATCCTCTTCAAAGAATTGATGATCTTTTCGATCATCTTCAGGGTGCTTCTTGTTTTTCGAAGATAGACCTCAGATCTGGCTACCATCACTTCAAAGTAAGGGAATGTGATGTTCCCAAGACAACATTCAGGACCCGTTATGGTCATTATGAGTTTCTGGTCATGTCGTTCGGTTTGACTAATGCAACCGCAGCGTTCATGGACCTTATGAATAGAGTCTTCAACCCTTATTTAGATATGATTGTTATCGTCTTCATTGATGGCATACTAATCTATCCAGGGAATGAAGAAGATCATGCTAGCCATCTCTGAATAGTTCTTCAGACTTTGAAAGAGAAGGAGTTGTATGCTAAGTTCTCGAAATGTGAGTTTTGGTTTGAGTCTGTGGTTTTCTTGGGCCACATAATTTCTGGTGATGGAATTAGAGTTGATACCCAGAAAATAGAGGCAGTGTAGAGTTGGCCTAGACCCACATCTCCAACTGATATTAGGATTTCTTGGGCTTGGTTGGATATTATAGAAGGTTCGTAGGGGGTTTCTCGTCTATTTCGTCCCCTTTGACCAAATTGACTAAGAAGACAGTTAAGTTTCAATGGTCTAAAGCTTGTGAGAAAAGCTTTCAGGAATAGAAAAAGAGGTTAACTACTGCCCCAGTATTGACCTTACCAGAAGGTACGCAAGGTTTTGTGGTGTATTGTGATGCATCTAGTGTTGGTTTGGGTTGTGTATTAATGCAGAATGGCAAGGTTATAGCATATGCCTCCAGACAGTTGAAAGTTCATGAGAAGAACTACCCAACCTATGACTTAGAGTTGGTAGTTATAGTATTCGCTTTAAAGATATGGCATCATTATTTGTATGGTGTTCATGTTGATGTATTCATTGATCACAAAAGCCTCCAGTATGTGTTTACTCAGAAAAAACTCAATCTCAGATAGAGGAGGTGGTTAGAATTACTCAAGGATTATGACATGAGTATTCTTTACCACCCAGGTAAGGCCAATGTTGTTGCTGATGCCTTCAGCAGGTTGTCTATGGGTAATACCGCCCATGTTCAGGAAGAAAAGAGAGAGTTAGCAAAAGATGTGCATAGACTTGCACGCCTGGGAGTCCGACTCATGGATTCCACAAAAGGAGGAATAGTGGTGATGAATCGGGCTGAATCATCATTAGTTTCAGAAGTAAATGGCAAGCAAGACCAAGACCCTATTTTGCTTGAATTGAAGGCAAATGTTCATAAGCAAAAAGTATTAGCTTTTGAACAAGGGGGAGATGGCATACTCAGATATCAAGGTAGATTGTGTGTACCAATGGTGGATGGACTCCAAGAGAGGATCATTGAGGAAGCTCATAGCTCCAGATATTCCATTCATCTGGAATACAAAGATGTATCATGATTTGAAGGAGGTGTATTGGTGGAATAGTATGAAGAAGGGCATTGCATAATTGGTTGTTAACTGCCCAAATTGCCAACAAGTTAAAGTAGAGCACCACAGGCCCGGTGACTTGGCCCAGAATATAGAACTTCTGGAATGGAAGTGGGAGATGATTAATATGGATTTCATCACAGTTTTACCAAGGTCTCGCAGGCAGCATGATTCTATTTGGGTGATTTTCGACAGAATGACAAAATCAGCCCACTTTTTGTCGGTGAAGACTACTCATTCAGCAGAAGATTATTCCAGGTTGTATATTCAGGAGGTGATAAGAGGTAATGGAGTCCCAGCCTCCATTATTTCAGATAGAAGTGCGCAATTTACTGCACAGTTTTGGAAGTCGTTCCAAAAAAGGTTTGGGTTCAAAGGTGAACTTAAGTACCGCATTTCATCGTCAGATAGATGGGCAAGAAGAGCGCACTATCTAGACTTTAGAGGATATGGTGAGGGAATGCGTGATCGATTTTAAGGGTAATTGGGATGATCACCTACCTCTCAGCGAGTTCACTTACAACAATAGTTACCACTGTAGCATCCAGATGGCTCCATATGAAGCTCTTTATGGGAGAAGATGCAGATCTCATATTGGATGGTTTGAAGTTTGTGAAGCAGGATTGATAGGACCAGATCTAGTTCATCAAGCTATGGAGAAGGTGAAAGTGATTCAAGAGAGGTTGAAAACGGCGCAGAGTCATCAGAAATCCTACACTGATGTTAGGATAAGAGCGTTAGAGTTCGAAGTAGATGATTGGGTATATCTAAAAATTTCACCCATGAAAGGTGTTATGAGGTTTGGTAAAAAGGGGAAACTTAGTCCCTGGTATATTGGACCTTATCGAATATCTAAGAAGATTGGCAATGTAGCTTATGAGTTGGAGCTACCACAAGACTTAGCCACGGTTCAATCGGTATTTCACATCTCCAAGTTGAAAAAGTGCATGGGCGATCCTTCATTGATCGTACCAACTAAAAATATTGAGATCAAGGATAGCTTATCTTATGAGGAGATTCCTGTTCGGATTCTATATCGCCAAGTTTGCAAGTTGAGAACAAAAGAGGTAGCATCAGTCAAAGTCCTTTGGAGGAATCAATTTGTTGAGGAAGCTACTTGGAAAGCTGAAGAGGACATGAAGAAGAGATATCCACATCTCTTTGAATTCGGATAAAGTGCAGACCAATGTACTAATTCTCTTCTTAGTACTGTTTAAATTATGAGGGAGCATGTTGTTAGTTGCATCTACTTGTTGGGTGTTTGAACTTGATACTACACCCTTAGCATAGTAAGAGTAATCTCATTTGAGGAAGAATATTTCCAAGGGGGAGATATTGTAACTTCTCGCAATTTGAAATAACTAGGAACAAGCTAATAATTGGAAATAGCCATTTTTGGAAAGAATGAAAATCTGGAAAATTTGTTTTTAGGAAAAGTTGTGTTTTGGTCCACTTCAAAGGGCCATAACTCCTAGATCCGGATGATTTAGGTGTACTTCCAAATATGGTTGGAAATATCTTGGAATTATCTTTCCAACGCCGCCAATATTGCGCGATTCCGAATTCATATGAGTAAGGTATGCCCTTTGGAAGTTGGGTTGTGCGGTTAAGGAAAGTCTAATCCGGATTTTTGAAGGGTAGATTAGTCTTTTCCTTACCTAATTAATTTAATTCATTTAACTGAATTAATTAAGGGGTCAAATCAGAATGATATCAGTTTAGTCAATTGGAAATTCACGCTTGGGCTTGGAGAAAAGAGAAAAGAGGAGAAAGGAGAGGAAAAGCTCAAGGTTCGCCAAGAACGATCGAGTTTGGCTGTGGATTCGCCAAGGAAATCATCTTACAAGGTATGTGAGTGTTTCATAGCGTTGGGTTCATTCACCCATGCGCCAAACATGTTTAGTTCAGCCAAATTTATGCTAAAAGAGTTTGAAAGTTGATGTTCTTGACATGTATTCTTGAATTTGAATGTTGTTCTTGAATTGGGCTGAATTGAGGAGTTTCTGAGATCTTTATGTTGAGTTTTAGAGTTATTTTGAGTTAGGTTCTTGAGTACATATGCTAGGTATCGGAATCTAAAATGAATTTGAGAATTATAGTCAAATTTAGCCGAATTGGGGCTGTAAAACGGAGAAGGAAAAAGTGGAGCGTGATATGGCACGCAAGTCCACGTCGCAGACTTGATCCCCCAGTGACCAAAAGTTTCTCCGCGTCACGGTTAAGACGCAGACTCCTCTGTCTAAAAATTTAATTTCACGAGTAATTATTTAAAACATCTATGCGTCGCGGACTTGTTCCAAGACGGTGATTCCGTGACTTTTCTCATGTTTAGCTATTTAAGATCATTCCTAAACATCATGTGATCCTTCCTATCACAAATCAAAATCCTTGAATCCATAATTCAATTCAAGGACCAATTAAAAGTCAAGTCAAGAGCAGTTAAGATCAGAGTCTAGAGAAGTTCTTAAAGTTTTCCAAAAGTTTTTTGCAAACGTTTTAACTTTGTTTTAAGACTTAAGTCCTGAGTTCAGTAAAGAGTAAAGCTTGAAGTTCATTTCTTCAAAAGTATATGGGGACTATGTATTCCCAAAGAGTTTAAAATGTTTTCACATTTAAACAAGAAAGGAAACCTCGATTTCCAAAGAACCTTCGTGCTAGTTTTCAGAAAAGAGTAACTGCTTTCATAATTAAGCAAGAGGGGAAACATTGATTTCCAAGATAGCCTTTGAGCTAAGTTTTTGAGAAATTATCTCAAATCATAGAAAGAAATATGTTTTTTAACATAAAGAGCTAGTATCATATTTTGGGTGTAGTATTGAGCACCGATATGGGGGAGCGTTCAGAGAACCCACAACCCCTATAAATCATGTAGCCATCATGGGTAGAAAAGGGTCATACTTTTTAGATGAATTATTTAATGCTTTTTAGCATAGACTAGTAGATCCACTTAATATATCAGGTTCTATACCCCCGGCAAGGTATAGGATGGCCCTGGCAGCGTGGGGCCAAGAAACGTTGTATCATCACTATATCTCTTAAGTGATGGTTGTCGGTTAGAGAAACTTCCACAACAGTAATTGTATTCTTATATACACAGTTTATTGTTTTTTCACATACATTTCAGAGTTTTGTTGTATCCTTGCATACACACAGAGTTGACATTATGTTTTTAAACAGTTTTTCTTTATATTGCACTTGTTTTAAACTGCTTTATATTGAAATAAGTTCAATTATGTTTAGTTGAGTTGAGCCAGGTAAGTTCTTTAGTTTCCTTCAGATTCCTTTCAAGCCTATGTTGTATTTTAGGATTCCAACTCGCATAGTCGTACATTCAATGTACTGATGCCAATTGTCTTGCATCTTATTATGATGCAGATACAGGTAACTAGGATCGGTATTCAGCGCATCATTGATCCAGTGAGCATTCCAGAGTCTGTTGGTGAGCCTTTTGCATTCCGGAGGACTCCTTTTATTGCTTTAAGTTATTTCATTAGTTCATTAGGATGTCGTGGGGTTTTTCCCAACATCCAGCTCAGTTGTTTTAGAGGCTTCATAGACAGTTAGTCAGTTAGTAGTTCAGTTGTCTTTATATTATCATTCAGATGTTGTTTACCGACTTCAGTTGCCGTTTTGGCTAAGTTTATATCTCTTTAAAGTTATGTTTTGAGATTATCTTGTTAAGTTAAGTCTTCTGCTGAGTAAGTAAGCCAGGAAAAGGGTTCGCTTGGGGCCAGCAATGGTTCTCGAGTGTCGGCCACGTCCAGGGTGTAGGCTCGGTGTGTGACACTATTAATCTTGATATTCCTCCCACAAGAAAAACTGACTTCGGTATTGATATGCTCCTAGATACGCAACCTATCTACATATATCCTTACCATATGGCTCTAAAATAACTTAAGGAATTAAAGGATCACTTGAAATATTTGTTAGATAAGGGTTTCATTAGATCAAGTATCTCACCATAGGGTGCTCCAGTGTTATTTGTTTGAAAAAAATATGGTTCACTCTGTATGTGTATTGACCACCGTCAATTGACAAGGTTACAATAGTGAATAAGTATCCTATTCCAAGTATTGATAACTTATTTCATCAACTCTGTGGTGCGAGCTTGTTCTCTAAGATTGATCTTCGATCGGGTAATCATCACTTGAGAGTAAATTAAAGTTACATTCTTAACACGGTTTTTTGAACTTGGCATGGTCACTATGAGTTTTTGGTAATGTCATTTGAGTTGACTAATGCCCCTAACAACTTTCATGAATCTTATGAATAACATTTTCAAACAATATCTTTACATGTTTGTGATTGTATTTATTGATGATATTCTAATTTGTTTTAAAGATTTTGATACACTATCTTTATGGTGTCCATGTGGATGTGTTTACTAAACACAAGTGTTTGAAGTATGTGTTCACTCAGACTTGAATCGTTGCGAAAGGAGATGACATGAGTTATTGAAAGATTACGATATGAGGGTCTTTTATCATCCGGATAAGGCAAATATGGTGGTCGATGCTCTTAGTAGACTACTATTGATGGGTAGTGTTGCTCATGTTAAGGATGGTAAAAAAGAATTAGTTCACGATGTTCATAGGCTAGACCAATTGTGTATTTGCTTGATTGATTATACCAAGGGTGGTGTGATTGTTCATAATGGTTTAGAATCATCTCTTGTTTTAGATGTGAATGTTATGCAAGATCTTGATCTAAATTTAGTTGATTTGAAAAAGTCGATTTCCAAAAAATCCAATGAGGCTTTCTCCCAAGGAGGAGATGTTGTCCTTCACAACCAAAGTCGGTTATGTGTTCTGAATGTTAATGAGTAGAGATATTAGATTTTGATGGAAGCTCACAGTTCTAGGTATTCTAATCATCATGATCCACCAAGATATACCGTGATTCATGGGAGATCAATTGGTGGAATTGATAAAGAGGGATATCACAAAATTTATTGCCAAATGTCCTAATTATCAACAACTGAAAGTTAAGCATCAAAAACTGGGTGATTTGACTCAAGACATTAGCATTCCTACTTAAAAGTGGTAAGATTTAAATATGGACTTCGTTACAGGTTTGCCTCGTACTTGGTATCAATTTGACTCAATTTAGGTTATTGCGGACCAAATGACTATGTCGGCTCATTTTCTTTCGGTACAGACTTTATTTTCAATCTAAGATTCTGCTAAGCTTGATATTTGTGAAATGATAAGGTTGAATGGGGTGCCATTATCCATTATCTCTAATCATGGTACTTAGTTCATGTCTTAATTTTGAAGGTCATTTTAGAAGGATTCTTGGTACTCAAGTGAAGCTTAGTAAAATGTTTCATCCTCATATCGATGAACAATACGATCGTACTATTCAAACTTTGAATATATATTGAGAGCTTGTGTGCTTGACTTCAAGGGTAAGTGGCATGATAATTTATCATTGATTGAGTTTGCTTATAATAATAGTTAACACTCAAGTATCCAAATGGCTCCATTTGAGGGTCTCTATCGTAGGAGGTGTAGGTCCACCTATTCGCTGGTTCGATTTCGGTGAGGTCACACTGATAGGTCCCGAGTTAGTGCATGAGGCTATGGAGAAGGTTCGACTTATTCAAGAAAGGTTGGAAATGACTAAAAATCAATAAAAGTCTTATGCCGATTGTCACGACCCGGGAGCACCCCCTAGTCGTAACCGGCGTACTCGACCACGAAGAGGTCTAATACAAGCCTCTTAGCATTCATTCATCGCATAGACACTAAAAACCATAAGGAATTAAAAACTTTCTTTACAAAGAAGACATTT
>JAJOOD010002935.1:0-69161 GCA_029582525.1 Solanum tacnaense
AATCCACAAATGAAGACCTAAAAGAATTTGAAGATCAGATAAAAGAATTACTAAAAATGGGAGTAATAAGAAGATCGACTTCAAGACATAGGTCAGCTGCATTTATGGTGAGAAATCATAATGAAATAATAAGAGGAAAAGCTAGAATGGTAATAAACTATAAAAGACTTAATGACAATACTAGAATGGATGGATATAAATTGCCAGAAAAATCAGAACTAATAAATAGGATACATGGAAGAATTTTTTTTAGTAAGTTTGATTGTAAATCCGGATACTGGCAAGTCAAAATGCATGAAGATAGTATAGAATGGACAACTTTTACTTGCCCATAGGGACATTTTGAATGGTTAGTAATGTCATTCGGATTAAAAACAGCTCCTCCAATCTTTCAAAGAAAGATGGATAATATATTTAGGGATTATAAAAAAATTATTCTAGTATATGTAGATGATATTTTAGTATTTAGTAATAATACCACCGAACATCCGGGGCATTACAAATGGTGTTTAAGTTATTCGTAGATAATGGAATTATAATTATTAAAAAGAAAATGGAATTATGTAAAAATCTTATAAAATTCCTAGGGGTAGAAATTGGAAACGGAAGGATAAAATTACAACCCCATATTGCAAAAAAGGTCCTACAGATGCTTGATAAATTAGATAAAACCAAAGACTTACAAAAATTTCTAGGAATATTAAATTATGCAAGAAATTTTATAAAAGACCTAGGCAAAATAGCAGGTTATATTCTAAAACAAGAGTTCATGGACAAAAGACATTCAATATTGAAGACATAAAACTAGTACAAAAGCTTAAACATATGGTTAAAAATATACCAGATTTAGCCCTCCCACTAGAAACTGACTATCCAATAGTAGAAACAGACGGAAGTCTAGAAGGATGGGGAGCAGTACTAAAAACAAGGAACAATAAATACGGAGACAAGAAAGACGAAAAAATTTGCACCTATCACAGTGGGAAATACAAGGAGAAAGGAAACATGAGTAGCATAGATGCAGAAATTCTAGCAGTCATATATGGATTAAATAGTTTAAAATTATATATTATTAATAAAAAGAAAATTTTGGTAAGAACTGACTGCGAAACTATTGTAAAATTCCACCAGAAAATAGAAGGAAAAAATAGAAGTAAAAGAAGATGGTTAAATTTTTTAGACGCTACATCAATATACAATATATCTTTAGAACATATAAAGGGAAAAGATAATTCCTTAGCAGATCAACTAAGTAGACTTATGAAAACTAATTATTTATTTTCAGAATGAGTACAAGCAAGAACAAAGATAAAACATCCAGTTCAAGTTCAAGTAACAGTGGACGGATGGACAAAGACTTATACCTGCAGACTCTTTTGAAAAACACTTTATTCTAATCACATACAAGATTAGAGGAAGCAAGACTAAATACTTCAAGCATGGAAAGACTACACTATGGGAAACAAAATCTAATTTTCTATCCCCCGTCTAATCTAAGATTCAGGGTAAAACCAGAAACAATAGATAAACCTCAGAGATGCCTGATAGACAACCTATGGATAGCATACAACAAAATTCCAAGAGATTATAGTTATTTCATTTCAGTGGTAAATTCGTTAAGCAACTTTTTTACAGACAAAAATGAAGATAAAAAATTCAGATTCTACGTAGTGGTTCAAGGTAGATTGCCTGGAGTTTTTTAGACATGAATAGAAGTGATAGACTCAATCAAAGACTTTTCAACCCCTCTCTTCAAAGGATTTAATGAGTTAAACGAGACATTAGACTATGCAAGAGGAACTCTTGGGCCTAACTATTTCATAAGCCTAGCCCTAAGACATACTACAACTCCTTTCTTACAATACAACTTTCTAAAAGATACGGACAAAATAATTTTTTGTGACCACTTCTCGTCAATGACCGAAGGATTCAAAAGACTAAACCAAACCATTGAGAAACTAGGGAAAGAAAAACAAAAAATGACTCAACATATTCATTTTTTACAAGAATAAGTAAAGACTTTACATTTTAGTACCAACCAAATTATATCATTACAAATAAAAGACCATCCAGAAGGATCGAAGAGATCTCCATCTCATTATAAAATGGATAAGATGGGTGGGCATTCCCCAACGAATGTAGAAAGAGCTATTGTATCAGCTAATGGTACAACTAGTCCCGTTCAAATAGTAGCGGGTAAAGACTAATCAAATCCGTTGATGGCTGACACTTTGCCTAAAAGTGTAAGGATTTTGCCAGCAAGTTTCACTGAGGTAGCAGAGACAAGTACAAAGACTAAGAGATTATTACAAAAAAAAAAAAAAAGAATAGAAAAAATAATACAAATTTCCCTTTGTAAGTTACTTAAAGAAAAAACTAAGGAAGTCATACAAGAAAAAATTATATAAGAAAGCGCAAAATCGGAGCCAGAACCAGCAGATTCTGATCCTGAAGACACAGTGAGTAGAAGTGATGAATACAATCCATCGATAGACCAATTTACTCAGCACCACGACCCAAATGAAGACGATGATTCAGGGATGAGCTTCGATTCCGAAGCACTACACAACCTGTATACCTAATAGAATACATATACGTAAGCAATGATGTCAACAAAAGAAGACAAATAAGGATAGTAAACACTAATATCATATGTCACTACTTTAACGACTCCACTACTTAGAAACGGACAAAGAAAAGGGCAATTATTTTGATAAAGTCTTTCTACCCATGTGACGACGGGGCCCAAAAAGCACCCGACAGGAAAGAAAGATTATTTCAATATTTGAAATCCGAAGTTCAAATTCGGAATCTTTGTCTATAAATAAGACCATTTACACGAAGAAGAGATAGAGCGAAAAACAGAGCAAGCAGAAACATAAGCATACCGAGAGATTAGTGTGAGTAGTGTGTGAGAGTTTTAAAGTTTTTAAAGTTTTAAGTTTAAAAAAAGAAGAAAAAAAGAGAGTGTTTGTGTACAAAGATTGTGAGTGTTTAATTTTCTTCAAGTAGCTGCAAGGTCACCCGGGGACTCCCGAAAGGGAAACCTCATTCCGACCATTATCATATAAGTAGTTATCTGTTTTCTAGATCTTAGTAGTCTTCTCCCTATATTATGTATGTATGTACTGTTATTATGAATGTATAATATGATGTTCATATACTCTTTAAATTACTCTTAGTAAATGGTTATTTTCTTACCTTCTTAGTAACCCCGATGGATTAACCTGTAAATATCTATGGAAGTTGAAAGTCCACCATGGTCAGGGAACCGAAAGAACTGTGTATCCCTGGGTGTGGTTAAAGAAGCAGGTGCTAAGAACATGAGTTAAGGAAAAGAGATGAATAGAGTATGGTGAAGAGAAATGAACATTAAATTAAAAAAAAAAAAACCTAAAACAAAGTCTACTCTAATATTTAAATCTCTAACCCATATTTTTTCTAATTTATACGTGGGTTTATAGAAGTCTGCACATGTATTTAAAAAACTTATTTGAGCATTACTAACATAATGTTTATATATATTTGAAGATCCATCCATTTGCATAGCGCTTTGTGGCTCTGCAAATTCTTTTATTATATCTAGGGGCATGATACTTCTATTTATTATACTTTTTGTACATCCAGAGTCTACTAGAGCTAAGGTTTCTATTTCGCAGTCTTGAATGCTTATTCTTGTTAATATTTTGATAGTATTAATTTTCTTGTCTTCATTACAAATTAATCCCTCAAATGATTTATAATTCTCCTTTTCATTTAAGAGTTCGATTTCTTCTTCTGTTGTATTTTGGTTGGTTTCTTCTTCTACCTTTTCTTTTCCTTTTTCTAATTTACTTATTCTATCCTCTAAACTCTCAATCCTTTTTTCTAAGGATATTAATGATTTTTCTTTTGTACTTATTGTCTGGTCTAAAACTTTGATGTTAAATATTTTGTCAATGCACATAAGGCATCCTTCGATATAGCAATTCATACATTTTGCTCTTCTATCTTTACTGGGGGTATCCCATGCAATTAAAGCATCTTTGACTATCTAAGCCTTTACCTTTAGAAAACTGGTGGTCACATTGTATATTAACAAAAGTAAATTCTTTGATGTTTAAATCTAATTTTTCTAATCCTATTTCGTTTATTAGAGTTTCTTCCTCTGAATCCAACGAATCTTGTCTTCCTTCTATGGCATCTATACTTATTACCGAATATATGCTTTCATTGTCTGACATGTATTCATCTACATTTATCAAGGTTTCTTGGAAGTCTTCTATAAGTTGGGCATTTCTCGTTCTACTGTTATTTTTACCTGGACAAGTATTAGCTAGATGTTCTTCACTTCCGCATGTAGAACAAGATAGTCTATTTTTGTAAATTCTGTTATTATTGTGTTTTCTTACGTGTCTATCCTTATTTAGGTAAGGCTTTTTTGCCGTAGATCTTCTTAGATAATACCTCTTCCTTGGTTTGTACTCTTGTTTATTTTGATATGTCTTTTTGTATTTTCTTTTTGGTGTACTTTGGTCATAGCTTTGTGTCGTATATATATTTTTACAAAAACCTGTCTCATTTTGTTTTAATTGTTTCTGTATTTGTATATTTGTACATTTTTCTTGTAATATTTCCATAACATGTTGTATTTTATGTCCTATAGACCAATTAGCATTTGGATTCTGCATTACTTCCTCTCTTTTGTTCCATCTTTCTTCTATTTCTGTTCCTAAGGCTCCAGGGAGTTTGTTAAAAAGTTTTTTCCCCAAGCTTTGATCAAACACATTTCCGCTTATAGCGCAGTAGTAAAAATAGTCTTTTAAGAAGTTCTTTATATGGCTCCAATTTGTTATACTAAGTTGTTCTAATTTTATTAGTGCATTCTTTTGTAACACTACTAATCCGTTATTCGGGTCTTCTCTTGTTATCAGGCTGTGTATTTTATTAGTAAAATTATACGGGTTTGGTCCCATATTTACTAGTTCTTGGAATTCTTGAGGGTAAGCTACTTTGTATGCTTCCCATACTCTTTTGATTGATTCTCCCAAGAAAGTCTCCATGTATCTATACATAGTTTCTGCATCTGTTTCACTATAATGGTGTATGTAATCTGCTACTACTATTCCTTTCCATACATCTATTACTGAGTTCCATAACTGAGGGTCATGAGCCGCTATATTTAATATTTTTCCTCTATCTCCTCCGTCTTGAAGTTTGATAGGGGCTTCTATTGGCATTCTTATTTCTATAGGTCTAACCATTTCTGGTTCTGTTGCCGGGTCTTGTCTAAATACCCTGTGTCGTGGTGAGTTACCTATAGTATATTCTACTGGGGTTATTGGGGTTGTCTTTTGGAAGGGACTTGAACTCGAAGAAGCGGTTTCCATGAATTCTTTTAAACTACATGTTGTCTCGTCATCGCTTTCTTCTTGTGTATCTTTTTCTTGGTTATACCCATAATTGTGTGTTCTAAATTTGCATTTCTTAAATACAGAACTTTACAATTTCAAAAAAGGATTACAACATATAGGAGTTATAAAAAATTAGAAAGACCTAGAGGTGGTAATTTACACCTTAGATAAATTAGAAATAATTGGAGAAAGACCTCTAAAGCACTGGGAAGCCAATCATATAACTTGCAGACTTGATATTATTAATTCAGAATATACTGTTGAAACTGCTTCAATAGAATCCACAAATGAAGACCTAAAAGAATTTGAAGATCAGATAAAAGAATTACTAAAAATGGGAGTAATAAGAAGATCGACTTCAAGACATAGGTCAACTACATTTATGGTGAGAAATCATAATGAAATAATAAGAGGAAAAGCTAGAAAGGTAGTAAACTATAAAAGACTTAATGACAATACTAGAATGGATGCATATAAATTGCCAGACAAATCAGAACTAATAAATAGGATACAAGGAAGACATATTTTTAGTAAGTTTAATTGTAAATCCGGATACTGGCAAGTCAAAATGCATGAAGACAGTATAGAATGAACAACTTTTACTTGCCCATAGGGACATTTTGAATGGTTAGTAATGCCCTTTGGATTAAAAACAGCTCCTCCAATCTTTCAAAGAAAGATGGATAATATATTTAGGGATTATAAAATTTTTATTCTAGTATATGTAGATGATATTTTAGTATTTAGTAATAATACCACCGAACATCTGGGGCATTTACAAACGGTGTTTAATTTATTCGTAGATAATGGAATTATAATTAGTAAAAAGAAAATGGAATTATGTAAAAATCTTATAAAATTCCTAGGGGTAGAAATTGGAAGCGGAAGGATAAAATTACAACCCCATATAGCAAAAAAGGTCCTAGAGATGCTTGATAAATTAGATAAAACCAAAGACTTACAAAAATTTCTAGGAATATTAAAATATGCAAGAAATTTTATAAAAGACCTAGGAAAAATAGCAGGACCCTTATATTCTAAAACAATAGTTCATGGGCAAAATAATATGAATAAATAATTTTATTAAATAACACATTCAATAAAAATCAAATTTCATTAAACAAACTTATATTAATAAGTTTTACATGTTTAAATTAATATAAAATTAAAGTAATACAAACTTGTGAATAATAACTTAGACAATACAATTTTAAAGGAGGCAACAAATAAACATTAAAAAAACTTCATAGCATTTATTTGGTAATTTGAGTTGTTGTCATCCAATCTTTTCTTCACGGGTGAAGCAAGCTAAATATCCGCACCAGGCTGCAACAATGAAACCAAAGAACCTCATACATAATTAGTTAAACATATATCTATACACATATATCTTTGTACATTTTGATAAACAAAAAATAAGGCTTACCAAAATTCAATTAAACATATAATATGAAGGACTTAATAATGTGATGAGAATACAAACATTTTCTGAAATATATTAAACATGAATGCATAGAGTAGAATAGAATATATTTTAAATTTGAATGTGAATCACCAAACTCATAGAGTAGAAAATTACCTTTATATTTAAAAAAATATTTACCATCTATCCCACTTCGCAAAACCTACAAAATAAAAAAGTAATTAGAAAAAATAACATTCACAAAATAATTGAACCAAATAATGGGGTAAAAAGGAAGAAGGGAGAATGAGGGTTGTGTAATGAATGAGTTGTGGGGGAAATATATATTTAGTATGTGGGAAGGGGGTGTAGGAGGTGGTGGAGGTGATTATTAAATTGCGTTTGTGGGAACAAGTTTTTCTTTTTATCTTTTATTATTTTATATTTACTAATAACTATTGATAAAAATGTTTTATCTTAAAAAATCAACTAATATTACAAGAGGTTAAATAAAATTTGAATGCAAATTAATAAACAAAAAATAAATATGATTATTGATTTTGCATCTAAGTTATATATATAATATATAATATATATATATATATAATTTCTAAAAGTAACGAATTTAACAATTTTTCGTGGGGTTGATAACCGCCACAAATTAAACTAACTTGTGGCGTTTTTCTAACCCTTATAATAAAATCACCACAAAAAGGTTTATATTGTGGGAGTTAGAATAAAACGTCACAAAATGAATTAATAGTGGGGTTTCTTAAATCTCTTACAAATTAACCGCCATAAATTGAGCCATTTTTTGTAGTGACAAGGAGAAATAATAGTATTGAATCTCTTAAATATACTTTTTAATATAAATCACAAGTTAAACTTAAAACACAACACTTAAGATATACAATTATAGATGTCCAAACATAAAATATAAACTAAATCATAATGAAAGACAATAGCTAAAAAGGGACAAAAGTGATAACTCCAACTTAATTCTAAACCTAAAGAGTATATAATTTGGTTTTTTGTCTACTTGTTGGTGATGAGTCGGAAATTTCAACTCATTTAGGGCTTATTATTCAATGAATTAGTGTCCTCAATGCCTACTTTGTGCTAATAACTGTTGTTAATGTGTTGATATGCATCAATGAAGGTTTAAGAACAAAGAAAGGACATTATGATGTGAAAAGGAGAGAAAATGTTGGAAAAGCTAAAGAAAAGAGAAACCGGAGCTCGCAAAAGCCACTCGACGACTCGCCGAGTGAGTCTTCAGCTCGCCAAAAGTTCCAGCGAAGTAGCCTATGTACCAAGACAAATTGGCGAGCAAATGATGATTTAGCGATGTGACGAATGGATAGGTGATCACGATCCAGCTCGCCTAAACTTCCAGAACAATAGGATGCAGGAGCCAAGCCAAAAGGCGAGAAGAAGCGCAACTCGGCGGATCCCTGAGTGGATTGGCGATCCCGACTAACTTCACCAATTGGACTCTGTGTTGAGTTTTTGGGAACGTATAAATTCATTTTCTGAGAGAAGAAAAAGAGTTCCCAGAGTGTGTATTCCTGAGCTTTGAGAGTTTTTCACATTTTTAAATTGTTGATCACTTTTGAAGAAGATTTGGATCTCGAATTTGAGGTTTTAGGATTCTAGATTTAATTTTGGCATTGGGTATTGCAGATTGTTAATTATTTTTGATGAATAATCTATTTGGTAATGTCTCTTACTTTTCTCTATGCTTGACTAAAACCCCTTACCTTAGGGGTATGATCATGTAGTCGAATGCATTAATTAGATTATGGGTATAGTTAATTGCTGAATTTAATGTTGTTTTGAAATGGATTCAATTGTTTGTTCATGTTTTAATTGATGAACTGAAGTTGCTAATTTGATTCTAACTTAGCTCTTTATGCTAGCTTGATAAAGAGGTATTAGAGTAGAATGAATGATTGATTGTTGTATTGATTTTGCATCTTTAAAATCCAGCTTGAGAAAGTGGATTTGATTGCGTATTTACAACCGAGCTTGAGAAAGTGGGTAAATTAAGGAATTGAGTTTTTTGGTATTGTCAAGCTCGTTGAGGTTCGAGAGAACTCACTCAAAACATGATAGTTGATCGAGAGATAGCTATTTTATTCAAAACCTAGCCTACCCATTGCAATTCAACAACTTAAAGCAATTAGCAATTATCCAATAAGCGAAATTGACATTCGATTGATCACACAACTAAGGTCTTCTCTCTAATCGTCGAACACTCGTGTTAATTGCTCCTTGTTAACAATAGGCTACTAAATCCCCCCATTTGATATTGATAACTAAATTCATTGATTTATTTTATGTTATGTAGTTTCGTACTCTTATAAAAGATCAGAACACGTCTTTACTTCATAATTGAATTCTTTACCATATCACTCTCTGTGGGATCGACCCCAACTCATCGTTGGATATATACTTGTTAGAGACCGCCTAAACTTTGAATCGTAAGAAGTGTAGTTGAGCATTATAAAAAGTTAGAAAAGCTGAAGAAAAAAGAACCTGGAGCTCGCCAAAGTCACTCGGCGAGAGTCTCCAGCTCACCAAAAGTTCCAGCGAAGTAGCCCATGTACCAAACCAAATTGGCGAGCAAATGATGATTCAACGATGTGCCAAATGGATCGGCAGTCATGATGCAACTCGTCTAAACCTCTAGAACAATTGGATGCAAGAGTCAAGCCAAAAGGCCAGAGGAAACGCTACTCGACGGATCGCCATCACCAATTGAACTCCATGTTGAGTTTTTGAGAATGTATAAATTTATTTTTTGAAAGAAGAAAAGAAGTTCCCAGAGAGTGTATATTTTTGAGCTTTGAGAGTTTTTCACATTTTTACTTTGTTGAACACTTTTGAAGAAGATTCAGATCTCGGATTTGAGGATTTAGGATTCTAGCTTTAATTTTGGCATTGGATATTGCTAGTTGTTAACAATTTGGATGGATAATCTATTTGGTAACGATCTCTTAATTTTTGCTATGTTTGGCTAAAACACCTTTGTCATGCCCCGAGACTACCCCTGAAACGCGAACACAGGAACTAGGACCACAAGTGATCCCAAGCTAACCCTGCTGGCATGATCATGAGCATACTAAAGATAATAAACTGATGCGGAAGCTAAATCATAAATAAAATGAAAAGATGGGAATACCAATATACTATAACTGAGATATATGAAAACAGATGAGTTTAATACAAAGAAGATATTAACTCAATACTAAGCTGAATCTAACTATGTCTGAAAATAGCCTCTAACTAACTGAAAATGCTGGGACAGGCCCCAACTAAGTCTAGCAAAACTGAAACTAAAGGACTAAAAATACTGAAAAGAAACTCATGACTATTGTCCTCGGAGAATGAGGAATCACCACTGATTCTGCTGAACTGGAGATCAGGAACTGATCTAAGCGTGATCTGGATGTTGAGAACCTGAACCTACATCACGAAAAGATGTAGCGCAGAGTATGCGTCAGTACTTGAAAGGTACTGAGCATGCAAGATAGAATACATTTGAATTAACATATAACTGAACAAAGCAAATAAGCAATGATATAATCTGAACATGATATAGATACTGAATGCTGAGATAACTGAATGTCGTGACCAATTTATAACATGCTGAAACTGAATACTGGATATACTGATAAATGGTCAATGCAATAGAATCTGACTGAACTGTGGGAGCTACTAATAATCGATAATAAAACCACATGAAGTAAATGTGGAGTCCGATGTATACGCCCCATCGAGAGGACCCAATATACCCTGCCAGAGGTATAGAGGCATGCTAGCATGATCACTGAAATGATGCCCACAGAGAGGACTTACAACCTACGTGGCTAGTAGTTCTGGGACTATATGGGTACGCTGAACCCTAGTCTGACTCGGTATTATGCTACTCCCAATGGATTAAGTAATTAACACATTATGACTGAATTTTTGTAAGTTACTGGATAACTCAAACTGAACATGCAAACTGAGAATGCAACAATTAAACTGATATTGATGCATTAATAACTGAGGCATGTATAACTGAATAACTGAAATATCTGACCTAGCATGTATAATTCAAGAACTAAAGAAATACATAGCTAGGGTTCTGGAATTCATGCATTAAATTGAATATTAACGTACTAATCTGATTTGGATCATTCTAACAGCTAGGAACCCAACAATTCTAACATTCAAGAAACCCTAGGTCTAGTCATAATAAGGGAATCAAGAAACTGACTGAAAACTAGGGACCTAATGGGTGAAAGGAACTCAATAGTGAAATCCCACATACCTGGTGACGAATTCCACGGAGAAATCTTTCAATTTCGGGGCTGGAACTGATGGAATCTTGCTGCGTTCTTGAACTAGGGTTCTTGACTTTTTCTCCTCTCTTCCTTCTAATTTTCTAAGTTTTGATTAATAATTTGACTTAGGTAAGTTCTAGTTATGTTTCTCGGCTTAAACTGACTAAAACCTCATAATTTAGGGTCTAAACGACGTAGCTTAGGGGTCCAACGAAATAGGAAAAGACCAAAAGACCCCTGACTTAACTGCTGTCGGAGTGATCGACGGACGGGACCTACTGGCCGTAGGTCAATCTACGCTTCGTATATTGGAATAGTAGGTCAAGTCTGCCTGACAGGGCTTCACTAAAACGAGCATAAGTTTTTACTCGGAGGTCGGATTTTAGCAAACTCGGTGGCATTGGAAAGAGGATTCAATTATCTATTATATCATAGGTCATGGGACACATAATTCATTTTGTGCTTAGAGGTATGACTATTTGAAGTTGACCCGATCAATAATTTTCCTCTAACTGGTCAGCCGTCATTTGTGTCAGAGGCTGGGTAAAGGGTGCCTCGATCCACAGACACAGACCATGGACCGTGTGTAGAGACTTAGCTGATTTTTTGAGCTGGGTTTGGGGATGGGTTGCAGTGGTGAACCACGGACCACCAACACGGGCCGTGGTCTGACCTACGGTCCGTGTATGGCAACCGTGGGTTGCACCTGCAACTTCTCAAAATCTGCATTTTTGGTCTATTTCGGATACGGGGTGTTACACTTTTACCTTAGGGGTGTGATTATGTAGTCTAATGCATTGATTAGCTTATGGATATTGTTAATTGTTGAATTTAATGTTGTTTTGAATTGGGTTCAATTGTTTTTTCATATTTTAATTGATGAACTGAAGTTGCAAATTCGGTTCTATCTTAGCTCTGTATGCTTGATTGAGAAAGAGGTATTAAAGTGGAATGAATGATTGATTTTTGTATTGATTGCGTTTTTAAAACCTAGCTTGAGAAAGTGGGTTTGGTTGCCTCTGTACAACCCAACTTGAGAAAGTGGGTTAATTAAGGAATTGAGTTGTTTGGTATTGTTAAGCTTGTTGAGGTTTGAGAGAACTCACTTGAAACATGATAGTTGATCGAGAGATAGGTATTGTATTCAAAACCTAGCCTACCCATTGCAATTCAACAACTTAAAGCAATTAGTAATTACCCATTAAGCGAAATTACGATTCGATTGATCACATTCCTAATGTCTTCTCTCTAATCGTTTAACTCTCATGTTAATTGTTCCTTGTTAACAATTGGTTACTAAATCCTCCTATTTGATATTGATAACTAAATTAATTGATTTAGTTTTTGTTGCGTAGTTTTGTACTCCTACAAAAGATTAGAACACATCTTTACTTCATAATCAATTTTTTACCATATCACTCCCTGTGGGATTGATCCCAACTCATTGTTGGGTTTATATTTGTTAGTGACCGCCTAGATTGTAGTGGGAATAAAATTTCTCTCGAACAATTTACCCCGAATCAAATTGGTTTTTCTCGAACACCAATAAGTAGCAATTAAGAACAACCGACGCTTCAGTCCATTCACTCTCTCGAGCTGAATGTGTGGAAAAGGATTTAGGATTCACTCTCTCGAGCTGAGCCCATGACAACCCAATACCCACAGACCATCAATTTAGTAATCTTGGTTTTAAAACCTCTCTCTCGAGCAGGCCAAAAACACGAAGGTTGAGTTGCATTTGCAACTATTACCCTTTAAATTAAACCACAATTACTGATTAAAATCACTTTTAATTAACATTTAAACTATCAATTAACAATACCCAACAGCTAAATCAACCTATAATCATATAATCACACCCCAAGAATTGGGGTTTTAGCTAAACATCATAAAAAGATAGAAATCGTTACCAAATTGTGTTTTCATCAACTGGGTAAGATTAATTTCATCTTTACAAAGGTCAAGGTTGAAGAATCTCAAAGACCCACTTCCAATTTCTCAAAAATGGAAATCTTCAAATATTCAAAGCTAAGGAAAATATTGTCTCAATACTCTCAGTTCTAAGCTCAAAACTTGAAAACTGAATAATAATAAAACTTGGATACTAAACTAAAAATTTAAAAATGTATGTATAGTCGCCAAAAATATGCTGCGAAGGATCATTCGGCGCAATAAGTTGGGATCGCCGATCAACTCGGCGATTCACCCTTTGGTTAGTTCCATCGTCTTTTTGCTTTGACCTTCAGCATCTTCAAGTTCTGTAACTTTGGGCGATCTAGCACTGCATTGCAGAACCGTTTGGCTACAGGCCGACTGCTCCATTTTATCGCCAACTTGATTTTCTCCTTTAGAGCTTGGCACACTGGAACATTAGGCAAGTTCATAGCCATTCGGCGACTCGCCCAATGGGTTAGGCGATCACCAGACCTTCTTTTCTTCGTTCTTTCAGCTGCCTTGTTCCTTTTTGCTCATTAGTTCCCATAATTTGTTCCTCAATCCAAATACCTGGAAATCAAGGATTTACAACAGTTATTTGCACAAAATAAGCATTTGAGGACACTAAATCTATTAAAATAAAGCCCTAAATTAGTCCAAATCGTAGAATCATCAACACCCCAACTTAAACTTTTTCTTGTCCTTAAGTAAAACTCAAATTCAGCAGTTCAAAAAAGGATGTCTCAAACAACGCTACATAAGATTCAATCATGAATGCACACAAAAAGATTCAACTTACCCATGCAAGGATAAATTGTGCACTCAAAGATTCAAGTTGTGACTCACCATTATCAAAGATTCTCAAGTTCACAATACTTGGTTCAAATGCAAGTTCAAGTTCAACAAAGGTACTCAAATACCCTCACACAAAGAATGATTCCATATTCACACACAAAGGTTCAACAATTTAAAGCTCCGGAATCACAATCAACACTCACACTCACAAAGATGAACACAATGCATGATTTCACCCATAGGTTTGCCCGTATTTTCCAATGAACACTTGTTTCAGCTCACTCAAGATAAAAAAGGTCTTTTCAAGGCTTGTAATGGGGTTGAGAGCAAATGTATGGTCATTTAGGCTCAATGGTTGTAATCCTCATGAAAAGTGGTGTGAACAACACTTTCTTTCCTTTTCTTCATCATTCTCATTCGTGCTCATAAGTCACCCCATTATTCATCTTCCATGGACTATTGGACACCCCATTTTTTTTTTGCATTTTCACAACTTTATTCCACAACTTTTTCATTCTTTTTCTTTTCATTATTTTCTTCTTTTTCTCTCTTTTTGTATTTCTTTTTGTATGGAGGGGTTCCATCTTTCTCAAAATCATGGGTCAAAGGGGGACTTCTTTGCATTTCTTGATTTACCTTCTGTTTTCACCACACCCCCAACTTAGGCATTTGGCCTAAGTTGACTATTCACACAAACCACAAATCATGAGGATTAAGGGTAATAGAACAAGAAAGGTCATAATTTCATCTGGTTTCTTCCAAGAAAAGGGTAAGGCTCAAAAAGTGTTCAAGCGAAGTTCACACACTCACAAGGTAGGCTACAAAAAGAGGTATAATGTCAAATTGTTTCACACTCTTCAAAGTTGCATAAGATCATGTCAATAAATTGCATCACTTAGTCAACCGGACCAACGGGGAAAATTCTAGGTGTCATCACATATGGTTCACGATAAGCTCATCACACAAGACATTGACACCAATGTCAAACAAGACTCCACACTTTCGCTAGTGTGCAATGTTCATCACAAGAGACTCAATTTGATAATTGGCTAGTCACAACGAGATAAAAAAAGTTCACATATTGTCTATGCAACTTCATTTGGCCTCATCGTAGCCGCACATTCATTTTTGTTCGATTATGAGCACTATTCAAGTCATTGGTATTGATCAAGACCGATACTCAAAGTTGCAAGAGAACATCAACATTCACACACAAATAAGAGGTGGCACAAATTTTGTCGAAAGGGTCCAAAAATCATTTCAATTAAAAACAAGGAGCCACAAGCTCAATCATCCACAAAAATAGTGCCAAAACATAATATATACCACAAAACCCAAATTTATAAACATAATAATAATCACAAAAGGTGGGCCTCACCCCACCACAACAAAAGCTATTTGTCCTCAAATGCAAAAAAAATAATATCCAAAAGTTAAGAAAAATAAGACAGAGAGGGAGGTAAAAAGGGATCTTGTCTACTCAATCACTCCATTTGTCGAGGCATCAGTGCCCGGTGCATCACTCTGAACTTGGGCATCAGTGCCCGGAGTCACCTTAGAAGGAGTGGGTCCACTAGGAGCTACCATAGATGTCTTTGCCAGCGATGTCTGGATCACCGACTGCATAATCGTCTCCTCAAGATCTGGAAAATCTCCATATATGCTCTTCTCCCTTATCTCTATCTGCTCCTCATCGATCTCTGCCTCTGACTCATCAGCTGCTGTACCATCCCTATGTACATCTCTGGTGGTAGCCGGAGGAATCTCTGAAGTATCAGAAGTGTCCACATCATCAGCAACCTCTAGTAATGAAGTGAAGTCAGTAGACTTTAGATAGTCTACGTCCTTCCTCAAATCTGCTACTTCGGCTTTCAAAGCCGTAACCTCGGTGGTCTCCCCCTGTCTGCTCTCACAAGCCTCGACTCTCGTGGTGAGAGTGTCAATGGAAGTCTAGAAGGGGGTCAGTGCAGCAATGATGACACTCTCGATAATCCATGGGATGTATATCTCAAGTCGGGTCGCCTTCACATCAGTTGAATGGGCTAGGTGTCCCATCTTTAGGATCGTCGCCTGAGTAATCTTGGCTGGCTAGGACGAGATAGAGGCACCCGAGGCCTGTGAAGTAAAAGAAGGGGAAGATGTACCTGAAGGCCCGAGGGCCGAAGTAGGCAAAGATGCCTCTACAGGTATCGAATCAATGTCCATCTCCAGGGATGTATCCACCGGAGATGCTCTCCTCTTGTTGGCCTCCTCTCATGTGTACTCAGCCTCAATATGCCGGATGTCAGTGGAGGAATAAGGGGTAACCTCAATATCTCTCGTATCATCCCGGAGTACTCCAGCACGCCGGCACAACTCCGTGATCAAGACTAGGAATGGAAGTGAAGCCTACCTCTGCTTGGCCCTCATGGCCATCTCTTGCTCAATATAAGCCCCATGTCAATGCTCTTCCTAGAAATAATCGACCCAAGAAAGGGCCGCCTTAGGATGATGGAGAACAGAATCATTTTGGGAAGGCATAATAGAGCTATTGATGAATCCAAAGCAATAACATGCAGCTACATTCAAGTGCCTCTTCTCGATCGGGACTCCTGCCTCTATCCACCTCGGGGTAGTGTCTGAGATGAGGGGCGCTAGCCAACCCTTGAGCCCATCTAAAGATGCTGTAATGGTAGCCAGGTTGGGGTAGTCAAAGTCATACCCCCTGTCAAGTACGGTATTGATGTACTCGATATTGCATCCAACTTCCTTACCCCAGACCACAACCGACTTAACCGGTCTGAACTCCCTAGCCTTCTTCTTTCTCTTTGGAACCAAGTCACCATACGCTGTATAGAATTCTCGGACCCATGAAGGAATATAGGGGCCTCGGGGCCTGGTGAACTGCTCGAATCAGTGGAAGCGAAGGGTGTCCCTTACCCCGGAGTATTTTCCCTCAAGGCATTCTGTAGATAACAACTTCTCCTCGAGGATAGTTCGCAATCCATCACCTTTCAACCTGTTGAGAAACCTGGGAGGAGGTACTACTGGTGGAATTGGAGCCACAGAAGGTTCCAGAGCTAGCATTGAACTTGCTGGGGTAGAGGCTGAACGGACTCTAGCTGAGTCAGGGCGAGATCTAGCACGGATCTCAGCCTCCCGGGACTGTAGGGGCTGGTCATCCTCCGAATCAGAGAATGCTGTATGGGGAACCTCACTATCGGAGTTGTGCTCCGGAGCCTCAGATACAAACCTTTTACCTTTGCCCTTGCCTCCTTTTGGAGGCTCTTGCCTTTCCTTTTTGGAAGTGTTTGGTCCCCCTTCATTTATCACAATACCCTGCGCTTTTTTTCGGGGTGGCATGTCTATGTTTGTCCTTGCCATATCTGCAAAACATCAGGAAAAATTAATTTTTTTTTAATGACAAGTACAAAAAAATAGTTGTAGATAGACTCACTGAACTGGTCGATGAGTCGCCAAATTTCTTTGGCGAGCTAGATCGGGCAAACCAAAAGGATTGGCTCAAGAATGTCAACAAATTTTGGCATGTCGGCGATGGGAGGCCCTTTTGGCAAATTGCCGACAACATTCGGCAAGCAAGAACTAGACCGCCGAAAGTTACAGTGTAATTGAGGGTCAGGGGCGCAGACAAAGGGCGAACAAGAAGGACTTTCGATGAGTTGTCGAGTACATTCGGCAACCTCAGTCTTCTCACCGAAAGTTACAGAACAAAACTTCACATTTATCATGAAATTAAAGGCGATATGGGGAACTTCGGTGAACCGCCAAGTAGTTCGACGAGCTCGACCCAGCTCGCCAAACGACCCCAACATGCCTACTTTCAACCCAATTTCCAAATTCAACCCGCAACCCCCGAAAACAAAACCAAAATATGAACCTATCAAATTAAACTAAGACCCATTACACCCATACCCCCGGGATATTCAGACTTCTCCTAGTTTGGCCAAATTTGGCCATTTGACGACTTTTGCCTTTAAGAATGACGTCAACCGCTCCATCATTGGGAAACATACGTCATTTGGCACAAATACGGGCTACTTAGACTTCACCCGACTAGACCCAATAACATGCAAGCACAATCCCACAATTTTAAACAATTATTAAGGCACAAAACCACGGGATTTCAACAATAAAGGCAATACGGGTAAAATGTTCGAATTAAAAAAGGCACACACATATACGATTATGATCAGAGAGGACCATCACACATCATTAAGATAAAATCATTGCAAATGAGTACAAAATTGCTAAATTAAAATTTGGGGTTCGGAAAACCAACCTTAGATGCCGATTAATCAAATTGAAATGCTAGGCGGCAAAGTAATCCAACTCCAAACACAAATACGACGACTAAAATGTGATAAAAATGCAAAAAATATAGGATACTAAAGTGTGGGTGTGAGTTTGGGAAGTTCAAAAGTGAGGAAAAGTGAAAGAGTTGGAAGTTTAAACCTTTGCCTTTAAAAGCCGTCCAGTTCTCGCCCATTCATCGACATTAGTTTTGCTCGCCGACCCACTCGGTGACACGCTGAGTGGGCACTTATCTCGCCGAGTTTTACAGGACCTCTAGTTAATGTGGGGTCCAAACGGCTCGCCGACCGGACTTTTAGCTCGCCAACCTGCACTTTTCAAACACCTTCCACACTTTGACCTGCACAGTCAATACAACATTATTTCAAACTTAAAAAGAAAGAAAATAAAACTTGGGTTGCCTCCCAAGCAACACCTTAGTTAACATCGCGGCACGACGCAAGTCCACACTCAAACCTTATTCTTGGGGTTAGCCATAGTATCACTAGGCAAACCCTCTTGCTCTCTCGGGTTTAAATGAAATGAGATTTGACCCATTTCGGTCTCCAACTGCTTGATCGATACTGAATGAGAGGTAATCGTCTGGCTCAGGGTCGACATATTTTCTTTCATTTCTTTCAAAATTTTGTCAGACCCCTCAACTTTCTTGAGGATACGAGAAAGCATATCCTCAGACTGGCCACCTTCCGAATCCTTTGGCTTTTGGCGCCCATGGAGAGGCACATACCTATCCTTCTCCCCATTCTTCCAATTTGGATTTTTATCCCTCCATTCTAGATGACGATACTTCCAACCTTCATCCCTATTCAAACCTTGGTTACCACCATGTCTCGGGTATTTTGAACGATTACCACCACCTTGGTTGTCTAGGAAATTAACCGCTTCGCTGTACAAAGCCTCAAACTTTGCCTCATCAGGATTAGCATACCCGATACCCACGACATTGACACTCTGAGCACCAGCTCCCATGACATTTTTGGACAAAATGTCAAGTTGTGTCATGATCTTGGCCATGTTAGTCCCTCTCGTGGTCTTTCTCCATCTGCTCTTTGGTCAATTTGAATGTGAGAGGGGAGACCTGATTTTCGCGGGTGTACAAAGCTCGATTGATTTTGGTCATGCCATCCAAGAGCTGAGCTGCTATCACATAAGGTTGTTGCATCAAACCTCCAAGATAAAGTTGGCCAGCAACACCCTTGTTTACCGAGTCAAGGCTCCGGTAAAAATACTGCAGCAACACGTTATCAGGCAAGCCATGAGTTGGGAATTAGAGCACCAATTTCTTGAATCGTAGCCAAGTTTCATGAATTGGATCTCCCTCTAGATGCTTGAAGCTCTGAATGCTAGCCCGTAGAGTCATCATCTTTGAAGGAGGGAAAAATCGCACTTGAAATACAGTAACCAACTCCTCCCATGAAGTGATTGATTCACGTGATAATTCAGCCAACCACTTACATGCTTCTCCCATCAAAGAGAATGGGAACAACCTCAACTAGACCGACTCTTAGAATATGTTCTTGAAGGAGAACAGTCCGCATACTTCCACGAAGTTTCTAATATGCTTAAGGGATCCTCATGAGGCAAACCACTGAACAACCCCTTCAATTGCAAGAACTAGAACATAGTACTTGTGATATGGAACACCGCATACCCTTCGACCGGAGGCAAGCGAATGACACTAATTCCACCCATAAGATGTCGGTCATTAGCATTAGGCTCGTTGACATCGTTGAGGTTTCCGATGTCATCTTTATGGCCTACTTGGCTGCCATTGCTGCTGTTCACACTCATACTTCCAGTTTTAAAACACAAACAAGAAAAACCAAACTAAAATTAAGTAAATTCAGCTATGACTAACAAGAACAAAATTTAACTTAATTCAAGAATCTTAACCAACACCACTCCTCGGTAGCGGTGCCATTTTGATTTCATGTATCAGGACACTTCTTCCAATTCTAAGTGCCAAAGATCGTTAGTCAGTAATATAACCCAACTAAGTGAGTTGGGGTCAAATCCCATAGGGAGTGGTATGTTCTTAAGATTCAAGAGTCAAGTACAAATATGTTCAAGTCAATCATAGGTAGAGACATTTACGAATAAAAAATATAATTCAAGTTAAGGGGTGACACAAGTGTCAAATATCAAGGGGTGGGGGGGGGGTTTGAGTGAAATTATCAACTACAACAACAACAAATAAAACTAAGGAACAAGTAAAGAGATGGGTTCTTGGGATGTGATTGGATTATAGGCTAAGATAGACAAATGGGTATTTTCAATTGATAGTAAATAACTGTAAATTAGTGAATAAAATAGAATTTAGTGGGGATAAACTTTCTCTCGAACAATTTACCCCGAATCGAATTAGTTTCTCTCTAACACCAATAAGCAACAATTAAGAACAACTTATGTTTTAGTCCATTCACTCTCTCGAGCTGAATGTGTGGAAAATGATTTAGGATTCACTCTCTCGAGCTGAACCCATGACAACCCAATACCCATAGACCATAAATTTAATAATCTTGATTTTAAAACCTCTCTCTCGAGCAAGCCAAAAACACAAAGGTAGAGTTGCATTTGCAATTACAATCCTTTAAATTAAAGCACAATTACTAATTGAAATCACTTTTAAACAACATTTAAATTATCAATTAACAATACCCAGCAGCTAAATCAACCCATAATCACATAATGACAATCCCAAGAATTGGGGTTTTAGCTACACATCATAAAAAGATAGAAATCGTTACCAAATTGTGTTTCCATCAACTAAGTAAGATTAATTTCATCTTTACAAAGGTCAAGGCTGAATAATCTCAAAGACCACTTCCAATTTCTCAAAAAATGGAAATATTCAAATATTCAAAGCTAAGGAAAATATTGTCTCAATACTCTCAGTTCTAAGCACCAAACTTGAAAACTGAATAATAATAAAACTTGGATAGTAAACTAAGAATTTAGAAATGTATTTATAGTCGCCAAAAATATGCTGCGAAGTACCATTCACGCAATAAGTCGGGATCACCGATCAACTTGGCGATTCGCCCTTTGGTCAGTTCCATCGCCTTTCTGCTTTCACCTTCAACATCTTTAAGTTTTGTAACTTTGGGCGATCTAGCACTGCATCGCGGAACTGTTCGGTGACACGCCGACTGCTCCATTCCATCGCCGACTTGATTTTCTCTTTCTGAGCTTGGCACACTAGAACATTAGGCGAGATCATAGCCATTCGGCGATTCACCCAATGGGTTAGGCGATCACCAGGCCTTCTTTTCTTCGTTCTTTCAGCTGCCTTGTTCCTTTTTGCTCATTAGTGTCCATGCTTTGTTCCTCAATCAAAATACTTGGAAATCAAGGATTTACATTAGTTATTGGCACAACATAAGAATTTGAGGACACTAAATCTATTAAAATAAATCCCTAAATGAGTCCAAATCATAGACTCATCACTCATGAGGACCCTCATGACCACATCCGAAATTTTGTGGATTTGTGTGGACTGTTTTCCTTCAATAACAACACTCAAGAGTCAGTCCGACTCTGTTTGTTTCCCTTTTCTCTAATGGGAGAAGCAACGAAGTGGTTGAACGAGTTACCAAGGAAATCTATCACTTCTTGGGAAGAGATCACAGAAGTGTTCTATGAACGATTCTTTCCTCTCTCGAAGATGGTTAAGTTGAGGGATAATATTCAGAACTTTAAACGGATTGATGGTGAGCCTATCAATGAAACTTGGTTGCCTTTCCAAAAATTGTTCCTTCAATGTCCGACTCATGGGTTGCCGGATAATGTGCTATTGTAATATTTTTACCAAAGTCTTGACATCATCAACAAAGGTGTCGCTGATCAACTCATTCGATGTGGTATTATGAGACAACCATTTGACATAGCGTATGCGCTTCTTGATCAGATGACTAAAATTAATTGTGCATGGTACACAAAGGAAGATCAAGTGTCTCCTCTGAACCTTAGACTCACCAAGGAACAAATGGAAAAGAACCAAGAACGTGATGAGAATATGGCCAAGATAATGACCCAAATAGGTTTGTTGACTAAACATGTCATGGGTGGTGGTTCCAAAGTTGTGAATGCGGTTGGTGCGAGTAGTGGTGTGAGCCCTGATGATGCACAATTTGAGGCCATGCACAAAGAAGAGGTACAATTCTTGTAAAACCAAGCAGGGGGTTCTCGTCTGAGCTATGAAAGGTTCGGAACCAAGACCTGATCCCGAAAGCTTTTGGACCGAGGATATGTTTGCCCGTGTCTTGAACGAGGTGGAAGGAACAGACAAGGTACTCAAGGAGATAAAAGATGATGTCTCTTCTATAAATCAAACAATGACCTCACACTCGGCTTCCATAAAGCATCTTGAGACTCAAATGGACCAAATCTCAGCTCATTTAAATCTAACACAGAAAGAGGGTCTTCTTAATGATACTTTAGTCAACCCAAAGAATGAGGCTTGAATGCATGGCCACGTCGTGTCACGATGTTAAATAAGGCACTTCTTGGGAGGCAACCCAAGTTTTACTTTATGTATTTGAATAACATTTGTTGGATGTGCAGGTTGAAATTTGAAATTTTGGGGGAAAAGGCAATTGGGCGAGTTAAAGTCCACTCGGGGAATCGCCGAGTGGCTCGGTGAGCCCGATATTGCTCGCCTTTTGAACTAGCTAAAAGGCTGGTTTTCGGTTAAATTTGAAGGGCTAAAGTCCACTCGACAACTCTCTAAGTGGATCAATAGCGTTAATAGACCTCGATGATCAAGGCGCGAACTGAAGGATCAAGGGCCTTTCAACCGTTTTAAATTCAAATCATTTCCTTATTTTTGAACTTTTCAACTCTTGCACTCTTACAATCAAGCCTTAGATTATATTTTTAGTTTAAATTTTGTGGGTGTCCTCATGTGTGGTCGGGTTCTGATGTATTTCCCATCTTTTCCTCTTTGCCTAAGTGTCTTCGTGTCTACAATTGAGGTTGGTTTTCCGTATTTGTTTTAATTGCATAATATGTGTTGAGCATGTGTATGAGTAGTTAATGGATCTAGTATTTGCCTTGACTGTGTATCAAATTGCTTGTTAAAATCTAATTTGAAATTAAGCATGCCCTATAACTTGTTTAGCCTAAATTGGTTTGAGTTTCACATTTGAATTGCTTGAATTATGGGTGTGCATGTTGGGTTTTGTGCGGGTGAAGTCTGAAGTAATCCAAATTCCACTAAACAACTTGAATCAGCCCAATGACGGATTGGGTGACGTCGTTCTTAAGGGAAAAATCGTTGTTTGGTTGAATTTAGATCAATTGGGGGAAGTGTGAGTACTGATGCTTATCGTGACCAACGACACTAACCTACGATATGAGTGTCTACGATCGTCGATAGTATAGTAACCCAACTAAAGGTTGGGGTCGTGTCCCAAGAGAGTGGTTTTGAGAATTGATAGAAAAGTAAAATTAAGCTCTAACTAGTCGTAGCTAAAGACATTAACGATTTAAAACATAGTAAATTAAAGGGGATGACACAAAAGTATCAAATATCGATTTGGGAATTTTGTCACAAGTAGTAAAAATAGCAAAAATTAACAAGAAAATCAAGTATGGGGAAATGTTCTTGGGGTGTGACCGCAATACAAGTTGAGATAAATCATTGGGTATATGCTTTCAATAGAAAATTTGCAAGATAATAGTGACTAGGCTAAGCTTTAGAGGTAAATAAGTTCCCTCTCGGGCAACTTACCACGTTTCAAATGGGTTCCTCTCGGACACCCATTTGCCTCATGAAGACCAACCTACGCCTTACCCCACTCACTCTCTCGAGCTGAGTGTTAAGATATGGGACTAGGGTTAACCCTCTCGGGCTTAACCTTATGTCGACCCAATCCTTAGGCCATCAGTCTAGTGGTCTTGGTTTCGCGACCTCCCTCTCGGGCAAGCCGAAAACACATGTGTGGTTTTGTATTTGCCACTACAAACCCATTAAATTAAACCACAACCACTAGGTGAAATAACCATTAAAATACATCTATCCTATCAGCAAGCAAGACCCAACAACAATATCAACATATATTTGCTAAATCACACCTCAAGAATGGGGTTTCTAGCCACACATCAAGATATAACAAATACACCCAAAATATTACTAAAATCAAATGGGTATAAGAAATTAAACCTTGATTTAAGGAAAGGAAGAAGAATGGAGAAGACCCACTTCCAACTTGGGGAAGTTGAAATCCTTCTCTCTTCAAGTCTCCCACAAAACCCTCTCCAAATTTGAGAGAAAATATCTAAAAACGTACTATTCTATTCTGGAAATAATAATAATGGTTCGGAACTTATAAAATTAATAAAAAGTTCAGTATTTATAGCCATCAGAAATTAGTGTAGGCGGATAGTTCGGCGAAGTTAGTCGATGCCGCCGAATGACTCGGCAACTCGTCCTTCTTCTGTTTCATCGCCGTTTCATGCTTGCCTTCATCATCTTCACGTTATGAACCATTGGGTGGTATAGTACTACTTCGCGGAACTATTTGGAGAAGCGCCAACTGCTCCTTTCATCGCCTTTTTGATCCTCTTCCTTTAGGGCATCGCATACTGGAACAAAGGGCGAAGTCTGTCTTTTCGGCGGATCGCCAAAGGTGCTCATGCTTCAACTTCTTCGTTCTTTTCAGCCTTTTTGTTCCTTTTTGCGCATAAGTGTCCATGATTCCACTAAAACTTCAAATATCAAGAGTTTTCATCAGATATTGAGACAAAATAAGTATTTGAGGACACTATTTCTATCAAAATAAAGCCCTAAATGAGTCCAATTTGTGGACTCATCAACACCCCAACTTAAACTTTTGCTTGTCCTCAAGAAAACCCAAGTTCAGCCGTTCAAAAAGGGTGTCTCAAACAGTGCTACACAAAACTCAATCATGAGTGCACACAACAAGATTCAATTTACTTATGCAAGGATCAATTGTGTACTCAAAGATTCAAGTTGTGACAAACCATTACCAAAGATTCTCATGCTCGCAATACTTGCTACTTGTGCAAGTTTAAGCTAAAAAAAAGTATCTAAATGCCCTCACATGAAAAATGATTCCATATTCACACACAGAGGTTAATCAATTCAAGATCAGGAATCCGATGCAACGCTCACACTCAAAAAGAGGAACACAATGCATGTTTTCACCCATAGGTTTGCCCTTATTTTCCTATCGACTTTCGATTCGGCTTACTGAAGATCAAAAGGGTCTTTCTAAGGCTTGTAATATGGCTGAGTGCAAAGGTATGGTCATTTAGACTCAATGACTTTTTCCTCGTGAGTTGTGGCATTCCCAAGGTTTTTCCTTCTTTTCCTTTATCAGTTCTTTTTCTAGTGCTTCTAAGTCACCTTTTTTATTCTCCTCAGTGGATTGCTTGAAACCCGATTCCCTTCGTACTTTATTCCACATTTCATTTTTTTTTTTTGAAGGGGTTCCATTTTTATGCGATACCATGGGTTAAGGGGGACTTTTCTTGCACTTTTTGATTTCTCCTTTTCCTTTTCATCACACCTCCAACTTAGGCTTTTGGCCTAAGTTGGCTATTCACTAAACCACAAATCAAGAGGGTTATAGGTAGTGGGTCAAGTAAGGTCTAGTATTCATCAAGGTTATTCCAAAAAAGGTAAGGCTCAAAGGGTGTTCAGAAGAGTTTCACACACTCACTGGTAGGCCACAAAAGTGGTATATGTCAAATTGGCTCACATTCTTCAAAAGTTGCCTAAGATCATCTCAAGAGCACACCTTACTAAATCAATCAGACTAACGGAGTAAATTCTAGGTTTATTCATACAAGGTTCAAAGTAAGCTCATCACACAAGACATCAACACTTAAGTCAAACAAGACTACATACTTTCGCTAGTGTGCAACGGTTATTACAAGAGAATCAATTTGAGAAATGGCCAATCACAACGAAATGCAAAGAGTTCACATATTGTCTATGAAACTTCATTTGTTCTCGTCGTAGCTGCACATTCATGTTTGTTCGATTGAGAGCACTATTCAAGTCATCAGGATTGATTGAAACTGAGACTTGAATTTGTACAAGAACAACCACTTTCAACACAAGAGGTGGAGAAAATTTTTGAAAAATAAATTTTTTTTGGAAGGGTCAACGTTATTTTTCAATTAAACCCAAAAGAGAGCCATAAGCTCAAACAATCGCAAAGCAGTTTTTAAAAACATAATTAAAAAATAGACAACCCAAATGTACACCAAAACACAAGTATCCAAAACAAGCAAAACAAGGTGGGCCTCACCCCACCACAAATAAAAACATTTTTCCTCAAATGCAAATATAAAAAAAAAAATCATTGCAAATGAGTACAAAATTGCTAAAAATAAATTCGGGGTTTGGAAAACCAACCTTAGATGCCGATTAAAATACTTTTGAAATGCTAGGCGGTAATGTAATCCACTACAAGCACTAATTATCGACTACAATACTAAAGGAAAACAATAATTTAGAAAATATTACCTTGATGTGAAGTTGAGAAGTTTAAAAGGAGGGAGAGGGAAAATTTAAAAATTCTGAGATTTTTGGCACTTTATAACCGTTCAGTTCTTGTCCATTCAGCGATGTTAGTCAACTCGCCGACCCACTCAGCGGTCCGTCGAGTGGTCAATTATCTCGCCCTTTCTTCAAAATCTTCAATTTTCTGGGGTGAGATCGACGGTCTGCATCGAGATTGCCAAGTAGGTTGGCTATAAGCTGAGCTGGTTTTTGAGTTCACCGAGTTTTACAGGCTCTATACAACTTTTGTATTGAGCCAAACATCAGATCCAGTCGGGATCACCGATATGTTTAGCGACTCGCGGAATGGTCTTTCTGCTCGCTAACCTGAGATTTTCCACACTTTCCTCGGTTTATCTGCAACATCAACACACCATTAATTATAAAAGTAAAATCCTAAATTTACGACCTTGGGTTGCCTCCCAAGAAGCGCCTTATTTAACATCGTGGCACCACGCAACTCTTCACTCAAGTTCCATTAGTGAGGTTTGCCTCATTTTCATGAGGCCACCCCTCTTTTGGCTCTAGGTAGAGGACTTGCATACACAAACAATAAACAAAGAAAAACAAAAATAAAAGTAAAATTAGTAAAAACTACACTAAAATGAACAAAAAGTCTAGTTAACTACATTTTCACGTGACACCACTCCCCAGCAGCGGCGCCATTTTGATGCTTATCGTGACCAATGACTCTAACCTACGGTATAAGTGTCTATGATCGTCAATAGTATAGTAAACCAACTAAAGGTTGGGGTCGTGTCCCAAGGGAGTGGTTTTGAGAATTGATAGAAAAGTAAAATTGAGCTCTAACTAGTCGTATTTAAAGACATTAACGATTAAAATCATAGTAAATTAAAGGGGGCGACACAAAAGTGTCAAATATCTATTTGGGGGTTTTTGTCACAAGTAGTAAAAATAGGAAAAATTAACAAGAAAATCAAGTATGGGGAAATGTTCTTGGGTGTGACCGCAATACAAGGTGAAATAAATCGTTGGGTACATGCTTTCAATAGAAAATTTGCAAGATAATAGTGACTAGACTAAGCTTTAAATGGAAATAAGTTCCCTCTCGGGCAACTTACCTTGTTTCAAATGGGTTCCTCTCGGACACCCATTTGCCGCATGAAGACCAGCCTACGCCTTACCCCACTCACTCTCTCGAGCTGAGTGTTAGGATATGGGACTAGGGCTTACCCTGTCGGGCTAAACGTCACATATTTGCTAAATCACACCCCAAGAATGGGGGTTTTTAGCAAATAACAAACTACACCTAAAATGATACTAAAATTAACTGGGTATAAGAAATTAAACCTTGATTTAAGCAAAGGAAGAAGAATGGAGAAGACCCACTTCCAACTTAGGGAAGATGAAATCCTTCTCTCTTCAAGTCTCCCACAAAACCCTCTCCAAACTTGAAAGAAAATATCTAAAAACGTACTATTCTAATATGAAAATAATAATAATGGTTCGGAACTTATAAAAGTAATAAAGAGTTCAGTATTTATAGCCATCAAAAATTAGTGTAGGCGGATAGTTCAGCGAAGTTAGTCGATACCGCCGAATGACTCAGCGACTCGCCCTTCTTCTGTTTCAGCGCCCTTTCATGCTTGCCTTCAGCATCTTCACGTTCTGGACCATTGGGCGTTATAGTACTGCTTCGCGAAACTATTTGGTGAAGCGCCGATTGCTCCTTTCATTGCCTTTTTGATCCTCTTCCTTCAGGGCGTCGCACACTGGAACAAAGGGCAGAGTCTGTTCTTTCGGCGGATCGCCAAAGGTTCTTGGCGATGCTCATGCTTCAGCTTCTTCGTTCTTTTTAGACTTTTTGTTCCCTTTTGCGCGTAAGTGTCCATACTTCCACTAAAACTTCTAATACTTGAAACTTAAGAGTTTTCATCAGATATTGAGACAAAATAAGCATTCGAGGACACTATTTCTATCAAAATAAAGCCCTAAATAAGTCCAGTTTGCTGACTTGTCAAGTACCTCCGCATAGATAATCATTGTGGGTAGGCTTGAATTGCGTAGAATTGTACTTGAAATTGGTTGTCGTAGGCTGTTCGTTGAGAATTGGAATTTGGGTTGGGAATCTAGCACGTCGGGCCATTTGACAAACTAAATCGAGTTCGCCGAGTGACTCGGTGGTTCGCCAATTGACCTGCAATGTTGGTGAATTAATCTGTAGCTTTGGGCGATATGCTTGTGCTCATCGAGTAGACTCGGTGACTCACCGAATGGCTTTAGTTTCTCCTTTCTCACTTCCTTTTTGGCTGTTTATTTCTGTAACATTTGGCGAAGCACCCTCTGATCACCGAGTGAACTCGGCGACTCGCTGAATGATCTTTGGTCTTTCCCTTTTGTGTTGAATTTTTGCTGATTTATTTTGTAACTTTCGGCGAGCCCTCTATTGCTGGTCGAACGGTCTCAGCGACTCTCCGAGTTGTTTGGCGAGTTCTCCTGCATTTTTTTGAAAATGATATTACTAATCCTTTGCAACCGCATGTGTTTTATTTGTGTTTTTCGATAGGTATGGCTAGACCAAAGCTTCTTGTAAGAGGTCTAGCACCCTAAAAGAAGACAAAAAGGGTTATAATCGCAGCGAAGGGTACAACTCCACGGGCTACTCTCTCTAAACCTCTTCAGGGGAGTGTGAAAGGCAAAGGGAAGAAGCAACTGGTAGCAAGTTCTAGTCCGAGTTCATTGGACAACATGGGTATCAACTCCACTCATCTCACCTCTTCTGAGTCTAAGAAAGAGAAAGTTGTGTGGTCCAGGACTCCAATATATACACCGGAAACTGAGAGAGAGTTGTTCAAACGGAAGCACTCAGAATTGCGATCTAAAGTGGTTCATGATCCTTTGGCTACACTTCCAACACTTCCGATGCCTCTAACATTTATAGCAACACAAGCACCTCAAGTTCCCCCGTACTTATCACATCCGCCTTGGTCTATGAATCGACTAAAAGCAACCGACTTGCGTACTATTCTTGAGGAGAAACGATTATCCACAGATAGTGTAGTGGATAGATATCCAGAGGTGTGGGAGATGCTTCGTTTCCACAAGTTCCAACAGTTCACCAAGCCCCAAAATTCATATGTTCCTTGATGGGTTTGGGAATTTTATGCAGGCTATGCGAAGCTGATCCCGTAAGGGAAAGAGAAGGCAGGAGCAATGACAACAACTGATTACATGAAGGTGGGGGGTAAGCATATAAAGTGCAGTGAAACTGACATTAATGATTTGTTGGACTGGACTACACGCACTATTCACTCTTTGGCCGACAAGGTAAAAATCAAAACTTTGGAAGATTTGAAAGGCTGGTTGGCCCCGTTGCCAAGTGATATCACACCTCCCTAACTAGAGGTGGGAGCTGTGATTGAGAAGAAGGATCTGAATGTCTCAGCCAGATATTGGTTTGGGTTTATTAGCAGCACCCTGATGCCATCACAAAATGACTCCATCATCCGACATCAAAAGCTGCACTGCTGGGTGTTACGCTCAAATTACACCTCCCTAAAGAAGTATAAGCGATCGTTGTCAAATAAAGAACCCAACTTGTAGGTTGAGGTCGATCCCACGAGGAATATGGTTCAGACTTAAACTTAACTCATTATTATATCCGCTTAGTCAAACTATTTTCGAGACAAGTAAATAAAGGGGGGGTTTTTGTAAGCAAATATTAGTTTGTTGATTAAGTAACAAGTAAGAAGGATTCAAACTTTAAGTTATCAATATGATAGAGAAACTAGGGTGTATGTGTTCCCCACAAGCTCTTAACGTAGTAATCCTAATAATAGTAATCATTTTCTAGTGTTTTACATGCAAAGTTGGTAAGTTAGGTATCCCTAAGTGATTGGTCCTCCAAGTAGGGAATTTTACTACACACCTTGGTCCGGCTACGAGTGTATACTTTACCTCATATTAGACATCACATCAATAAATGGCTTAGTTTTCACCCTCACACCAATTGACATTAGACTATTAGATAGCATCCACTAAATCTCTGTTGCTAATTCTTTTCTCAGTCATTACCTCCTTGGTTCGGCAAGTAGGAACGAAGCGAGTTCTAACGTTTGCAACTGTTAAAAAGACTTCTAAGCGACAGAATTACCAATGCATGCATAAACACTATTCAAGAATTACTTAATTATTATTCATACATTGTTAATTGCTCATGGTTCCCACAACCCTAGTTGTGGATTTAACTACTCATGCTTAAAAGAACACAATTCATAATTTTATAAAAAAAATTAATGAACTTACGATTAGAGTAGATAAAAAACCAGAAATCTCCAATTGAATTTCAAAGTGAAAATATTATAAAATGAAATTCGGAAATCAACTTGCTAAAGTTTGCAAATTAATTACAACAAAAAAACCAAGAAATAAAAGTATACGATGTTGTCTAACCCCTAAAAACGAGGTTTACATCCCCTATTTATAGAAAACAAGTCCCAAATAAAAATGAAACAAAATAAGGAAATAAGTTGTCTGAAATGCGGCATCAGTTGACGACTCGACCTACGGACCGTGGGTCGACCTATAGTCCGTATGTCCCCTTCCGTGGCTCCATACTTAGGATTTTTCATAAGATATTGGAACTTCAACTCTCTGAACCCATTGACGGATGTGCAGGACGGACCGTGGGTCGTCTACGGTCCGTCACTTGCCTCATAGTTCCACACTTGGTCAGAATTCCCTGATGCTCCATCTACGCCTGCCCAACGATGGTCTGTCAAAGGACCTATGGTTGGTGGATCACTCCGTGGGTGGATCCTTCTACATAATTACAACTCTCATCTCCATCAACTGCATTCCAAGCTTATTTCCTGCAAACATAACACAAAACACATTATTTCTAATACAATGTAGCCCTAGACACACACAACTTCTAAGTGAAATGCATCAAAAATACTATAAACTCACAACATATCAACACCCTCAACTTAAACTTGTTGTTTGTCCTCAAGCCACACACTAAAACTCTGAACGACACTTGTAGAAGCAGACATACAAACTCAAGTAATCACATGGCCATTTCAAACCATTCCATTTCCTTAGTGCAAATCTTTTCATTTAGACTCAACATGCTAACTCATACGAATCAAAACATGACATAGATCGATCAACAAACATCACAACATACACCTTTCACAATCACCAAGGTATATATTCTCCAACAATATAACTAGTGCCCTCACTTCAAAAGAAATCCTTTGTCATACACAATAGATACGACTTTCAAGTTTTAGGATTTGATTTAACACTAACGCTCAAAAGTGACTTCAAGTACAGTTGGTGCTCAATACCATAGGCTTGCCCTTATTTTCACTGCTTAGACTCTCCAAACTAGTTGCTAGGATTACTATAGGACTTTCTTAGCTTGTAACGTAGGCTTAGGGTCAAGTATGGTACATTTGGGTACTTTTTAGTGACTTTTTGCCCTCCTTGACATTACATTGGCTTTTTACCTCTTTTCTCAACCTATTCTTGAGATCCTTTTCATTTTATTTTCTTTCCCTTGACTCTCTTCAACATATATGTGGCTTTGACTTTATAGATCTTATTTTTCACTTTCTTCTTTTTCTTTCACTTTATTTTTCTTTATTTCTTTCAGCACTTTTGTTTTTCATCTTTTTGCTTCTTTCACACAAAGTCACATCTTTTTCTTTTCTATTTCTCTCTTCAACACAAAACTCTTTTCATACCCTTTTTCTTTCGGTTACCTTTTTCACCGCCACCCTCAACTTATGTGTTTAGCATGAGTTGAGGTGCACAATATCCGATGTCGGACCAAGGCCAAGATGAAGGTAACTTTTTGAATTAGCCACCCTCAACTTAGGCTTTTGGCCTAAGTCAAGGTGCACATGTCCAAGGAGGGACTGGGGCCAAAACAATTATTTTAGGGAAGGTGAGTTAGGTGAATTTTGAAAGAAGTGGTCTATATTAGGCTCAAACATTTGGATCAGAGGGAACATTTATTTCATTTGGTTGGATCAATTTAGGCTTGAGTGGACTTATTTGACCAAGGGCCTATGATCATTTCCCAACTTCTAGCCTAGATTATCTTAGCAGTACCAACGGGGCAAGTTCAAGATTGGCACACACTGTATGAACATTCAAGCTTTTCTCATACACACTTGACACATTGTTTCATTATCAAATTATTTGATTACACAGTTCAAGTTTTAGCTTAAGTCATGAGGTCAAATTGGTTCCTTACCATGTCATCTTGAGATCCATCACATTCAACTTATCAAGCCTAAAGATCTAGCACATTTCAATTTTTTTCGACGTAAATCATTTTTTTCATGCTTTTTATGCCATCATGTTTTTTATTTTTCTACTTACTTCTACACATACATTCCTAAACATGCCGGTTCAATAAAAATTTAAATAGTCTTGAAGGAAAAGAACACAGGCAAGAAAACCCCAAGAGAGGATTATGAGTTGGGTTACTCAGACTTCACCCTATTACTCAAAATCCATTTATCCCACCCCCAAAAAAATAAGGTGCAATTGTCCCCAATGCACAAAAACAAAAGTAAAACATAGGGTGAAGCAAACCTGTGGCGTATATGCGTTGAAGACCTCTCACGAAGCAGGTGGGCCTGGTTTCTCGGAGCTCATTGGATCAACACTAGGAACACCATCAGTAGCGCTCCCATCAACTATCCTAGTACCCTCAATAGTGCTCACACTACCAGATGGGCCAACACCTATCTCTCTGTCCCACTACTGTCTCATCTCCTTATCCAGTAACGACGCCCTCGTGGCCTCCTCGAACTACTGGTGCTCCTTATTCCTCAATCTCTGAGCCTCAACATCATCAGAAGTACAATCGAAGTGGTGGCGCTTCCTAGCGGCACATGAAGAATCTGGTGGCGGCATAAACTCATTTAATAGGGCAATCATCACCACCTCATCATTCGGTGCCTTAGGGGCATACTCTGGCTCAGTCTCTAGGGGAATAGGAGTGCAACAACATCAACACGGAGGCTAAACAACTCCTGTTGGAAGGTGGTCACATCGATTGTCGGGGCTGGCCTCTAAAATACTCGCAACTCAAAGGCATCTAGGCACTTATGAACGGCTAACACTTAAAAATGAGGTTTTTATCCCCTATTTATAGAAAACAAGTCCCAAATAAAAATGAAACAAAATAAGGAAATAAGCTATTTGAAATGCGGCATCAGTTGACGACTCGACCTATGGACCGTGGGTTGACCTACAGTCTGTAGGTCCACTTCCATGGCTCCATCTTAGGATTTTTCATCAGGTATTGGAACTTCAACTTTCTGAACCCATTGACGGATGTGCAGGACGACCCGTGGGTCGACCTACGGTCCGTCAGTTGCCTCGTAGTTCCACACTTGGTCAGAATTCCCTGATGCTCCATTTACGACTGCCCAACGACAGTCTGTCAAAGGACCTACGGTACGTGGATCACTCCGTCGGTGGCTCCTTCTGCATAATTGCCACTCTCATCTCCATCAACTGCATTCCAAGCTTATTTCCTGCAAACATAACACAAAACACATTATTTCTAATACAATATAGCCCTAGATACACACAACTTCTATGTGAAATGCATCAAAAATACCGTAAACTCATGGTATATCACTGGGTTGTATTGTTGATCGGGAGTGACTGAATCTCGGGGTGATAGTTTCACAAGATATGGTAATGAGGGCAAAACAAAACCAAACCTCATTTCCATTTTTAGTGCTTATTACTGATCTGTTCCCAAGCTGGTATGCCCTTTGTGGCGAAGACAGATACTGAGGTGACTTCGGCATCGATATTCGGAGGATTGACGCTGAGTACACAAAAGATAAAGCTGAAAGAAGGAAGAAAGCTCTGGTAGACACTTCTCTGTTGGTGAATGTAAAGGTGATGGAGGCCAACACTACTTAGTCTACTCTGGCAGTTCAGCCGAAAGGTATACCTAGCTCCTCTACTTTTACTGCACCTGCTCTCGCTACTGCTTCCTATCCCCCTTGACACATACCATGATATACAAAATAGGTAACCTTGCCTATTCGACCGATGTGAGGGCCTGGAGTGTTGAGGCCATTGTGCCATTGATGATTGACCAAGCAATAGTTGCAGCATTGGCTCCTATTCGGGAGGAGTTGAGAGTAAAACGGGAGATGATCATGGCCCATGGGGTGGCAATGGTTGCTCTTACGGCTTAGATTAAGGTATGCGAGACGTCAGATGATGGCTCTTTGGATGTGACAGCCTTGAAGGTTGATATTACCTGTCTTCGACGTGATGTAAATGATTTGAAGTCCACCTATATCTCGATATTATGGGGCAATGTAGATGTTCTTGAGGACCCGAGTTCCAATATTCCAGTCGTTTTTGTGATCCCTCCGGCTATTGTGATAGAAAATATCATTACAGCTGATGATTATGGAGAGTCTGACACACCTGACATAGATGAAGAGTAGTTAAAGGCTCTTGATAAGGTAGTATTCGAGGACCTAGAGGACCTACAGGGTAATTTGGTACGGGTGGCTACGAAGGTCTCACTGTGCAATACTTCCATGATTGGCTTGAGCGGGTCTTAGCCCACATTAGAGATAGTTTCATAAACCTCCAGAGCTGGAGTTGAGTCGGGCACTGATGCCTAGATTCAGGTCACCATAGATGTGCAGAGTCCACCTCAGGCCTAGCCCGATAGGAGGATTTTTATTCTCACTCCATTTTCCTTTTTCTTGATACATTCAATTTTGTTATTGCACATTGAGGACACTGTGTAGTTTTTTTTGGTGGGGTGAAGGTATTTTTATACCTAACCTTTTGGTTGTATTTTGTTTATTTTGTCTTTTGTATATTTTATGTTTTATTGATTTTGTTCAAAATTCTCTCTGTTGCTTGAATGTGAATGAATGTTGGCTTTATTTCATTGGTTTCTCTCTTAATTGTGTGATTGTGTGTGATTGTTGTTCTCTTGTACATTTGAGTGTCAGTTGCGATCAATACCGATGATTTGAATAATGCTCTTGACGAATGATATTTTTGTGCAAGTCCAACTAGGTAAATTTGAGTTGCATAAGTCATGTGGGAACTCTTAGCATCTCATTGTGACTAGTCGAATTGCCGAAGTGAGTCTTGAATGATTGTTGCATGCGCTTAATTTACAGAGTCATGATCAATAATTATGTTGAAAGCCTTGTGTGGTGAGGTTTACTTGAAATATGTGCATGGTGATACCTAGAGCTTGTGTCATTGGTCCAATTGACTAATTTTTGGTGAATGAAGGAAATGATCTTAGGCATAAATATTTTAGAGTGAACCTAATTGCTATACCTTTGTGTCACCACCTTGTGAGTGTGTGAACCTAGCTTGGCACCATTTGAGCTTAACCTTTTTTTTGGACGAAACATGAACACATATGGTCTTGTCCTCCCTACCTAAAACCTTCGTGAAACATTGATTTATTTGAATAGCCAACTTAGATCAAAAGTCTAAGTTGGGGTGTGGTAAGAATGAGGAAAGAAATCAAGCAAAAAGTTTGTAAAATTCCTCCTTGGGAACTTATGATGAAGAAAAAGATGGTTACCCTCCATATAAAGGGGGAGGGGGGAGGGAGAAAAAGGTGAAAAGAGAAAAATAAAAATAAAATTGTATCCATTGAGCAATGTTGTGGAAATAAAAAGGGTGTCCGATGAGCTATACCAAAATTTTTGTGTGCTTTGAATATATCAAGGATGAGGTACGAAGATGAGAAGAATGAAAGAAAAAGAGAAGAGGTGAAATTTGAGCCGTGCTTCATGAAGGTAGAAGTCACTAAGCCAAAATGATCACACCTTTACCCTCAGCCCAATTACAAGCCTTGACAGACCTTTCTGATCCTGCATGAGCTGAATGATGTGTTGGTTGGAAAATACTGGCAAGCCTATGGGTAAAATCGTGCATGTTTTTCTCATTGGGAGTGTGAGAGTTGATTTTGATTCCTCAAATTGTAATTTTTATTGGGTTTGTGAGAGAATGGAATCATTCTTGTTGTGAGCGTATTCGAATACTCTTGTTGAGCATAAATTTGCATTTGAAGTGAGCATTGTGAGCTTGAACTCTATCTGATGATGGCTAGTCATAGTTTGAAACTTTTGGTGCACAATTGAACATTGCATGTGTAGATTGAACCTTGTGTGCATTCATGTTAAGTCTCAAGTAGCACTATTTGTAGACATCCCTGTTTTCCTAATTGATCTTGTGTTTTGCATGACGATAAGCAAAGTTTAAGGTGGGGGTGTTGATGAGTCGGGAATATCGACTCATTTAGGGCTTATTATTCAATCAATTAGTGTCCTCAATGCCTACTTTGTGCTCATAACTTATGTTCATGTATTAATATGCATGAATGAAGATTTAAGAATAATACAAGGACATTACGATGCGAAAAGAAGCGAAAGTTGGAAAAGTTGAAAAAAACAGAAGCTGGAGCTCGCAAAAGCCACTCAGCAACTCGCCTAGAGAGTCTACAGCTTGCCAAAAGTTTGCTTATGTACCAAGCCAAATTGGCAAGAAAATCATGATTCGGTGATGCACCGAATGGATCAGCAATCATGATCTAGCTGCCTAAACTTCCAGAACAATTGTATGCAGGAGCCAAGACAAAAGGAGAGAAGAATCACAACTCGGCGGATCGTCGAGTGGATCGGCGATCTCGACTAACTTTGCCAATTGGACTCCATTGAGTTTTTGTAAACGTATAAATTCATTTTTTGAAAGAAGAAAAAGAGTTCCTAGAGAGTGTGTATTCCTGAGCTTTCAGAGTTTTTTTACATTTTTACAGTGTTGAACACTTTTGGAGAACATTTGGATCTCATATTTGAGGAAATAGGATTCTAGCTTTAATTTTGGCATTGGGTATTGTTGATTGTTAACAATTTGGATAGATAATCTATTTGGTAACGATCTCTTACTTTTTGCTATGTTTGACTAAAACCCCTTACCTTAGGGATGTGATCATATAGTCGAATGCATTAATTAGCTTATGGGTATTGTTAATTGCTGATTTATTGTTGTTTTGAAATGAGTTCAATTGTTTGTTCATGTTTTAATTGATGAAATGAAGTTGCAAATTCAGTTCTAACTTAGCTCTCTATGCTTGCTAGAGAAAGAGGTATTAGAGTAGAATGAATGATTGATAGTTGTATTGATTGCGTTTTAAAATCTAGCTTGAGAAAGTGGATTTGGTTCCGTCTTTACAACCCAACTTGAGAAAGTGGGTTAATTAAGGAATTGGGTTTTTTGGTATTGTGAAGCTTTTTGAGGTTTGAGAGAACTCACTCGAAACATGATAGTTGACTGAGATATAGCTATTGTATTCAAAACCTAGACTACCCATTGAATTTCAACAACTTAAAGCAATTAATAATTACTCATTAAGTGAAATTAGCATTCGATATATCACATTCCTATGGTCTTCTCTCTAATTGTTTAACTATTGTGTTAATTGTTCCTTGTTAACAATTGGTTACTAAATCCCCATATTTGATATTGATAACTAAATTCATTGATTTAGTTTATGTTGCGTAGTTTCTCTCACAAAAGATTAGAACATGTTTTTACTTCATAATTGAATTCTTTACCGTATCACTCCCTATGGGATCGACTGCAACATATCGTTGGGTTTATGCTTGTTAGAGACCGCCTACACTTTGAATAGGAAGAAGTGTAGTTTAGCGTTATCAGCTGGTTCAACTTAGCTAATAATACCCATAAAATATATTAAAAGTAAGTCTGGGGGGTCATAGGATCCCCCTCAAAGTTGATATGTGTAACAACAATTTCGTCCATGGTTGGAGTGTGTTTTGAACCTTTTTTTTCCTTAAAAAATGAGTTCAAAGATAATAGGACCTTAGTCAAGTTAATATGTACCTCTGAAATACATTTCATATATGGCTTTAATTAATTTAAGTCCCAAGATATATAAAATCCAAGTTAAGTTGACCAAGAAACATTTATTAATTTAGGTCCAAAGACATGTAAAATTCAAGTTAAGTTGGTCAATAAACATTTATTATTACTTATTTTCAAATGGAAATTGAGCCATGCCATGCAACCATAGTAAGCAGACAACTAAATTCTTTCTCCATCTATATTATCCTTCTTATCACTTGTTTCCTAGCTAACTCATTCAATTAATTTCTCTCTTTCAACAACAAGCATTTTGTTGTGAAGTATTTTGAGTGTAGGCATACTATGTTTCTAGATCTAATGGTCATGTTGTCACGCCCTGAGCCTACACCCTAGACGTGACCGGCACTCGAGAACCATTTTTGATCCCTAAGTAAACCCACCAATAGGTAAGCCAACCTGTAACCCGGAACAACAAGTAATGGGTCTGAGGGCAGAAACTAAACAAGAGTAGGCAAAATTTTAAGATAGCAATATAAACAGGCGGAATCAACCCAAAACATAAATACAAATAAAGATCCCTTCCAGAACCTGGAAGTCACTAGTACAAAGCTATTAACAAAACGAGTTCAAGTCCCAAAAGTGGACCACAAACACTGGACTGTCTCGAAAGGTAAAAGACAAGTCTATATATACAGATGGGGACTGAAATAGTACAAAATGCAGTGTGCTCACCCCCGTCTCCGGATCAGACTACTCCAAACTGGATCAACGCTGGCCACAGGTGCTCGGACCTGCATCACGAAATAGATGCAGAGAGTAGCATGAGTACCAAAATAGTAGGTACCCAATGGGCATCATAGGCCGACTAAACTTGAAAAGTAAAGGCAATATGAAAAGAAGGAATAACACAAACAGAGGTCAAGAACAAAAATCTAAGTAACAATGGAATGCACATGAGTGTAGAAAGAACTAACTAAAGTAATCTATAAGCTAACTACACCTTACTGGCCCCCATAAGCCCAGAAGGTACACTCGTGCCCAAGTTTAATTAAAACTCAAACGGACCCTCATAAGCTCGACGAGTACACAGAATAACTATAACTAGAGAGAATTGCATAAGAGAACCCAAAAACGAAGGACATCGAACTAGAACCTCAACCTCAATTAGTAGAATATGACAGTACGTTGGCCGGACCTCGAACCGGATGCTCACCAGAAGTACCCAAGTAACCAATCACAAGTATCAAGTAACTGAGGCCGGACCTCTAATCGGATGCTCTATAAAGGTGCCATTGTAGCTGTTGAAAGAGTCCCAATCGATCCATGCTCATAAATGTCCGTGGAACGCCGTCCACACTTAGCCAATCAATGTAAATCCTTGGAACCGAATCGAAAATCAAATTCAAATCGCGAAGCCGAACTAGTGTCGCTGACGTAACTCGTGAAGCTGTAACATCGGAGAAATAAAGATAACTATCGTCGGAGCAAATGTATCGCCTAGCTAAGGCCCAAACTATCAGACTTAAGTATGCTACACCAGTCTACAGGGATCTAAGCTGGCCGAGCGACGTTGGGGTAAAACTAAGGCCTATCAGTTCCGAATCATGTATTTCTAAGCCAAGCCCTAGTCAAACCTAAACTAAGGCCCAACATGCTTCAGATAGACAGTAATCAAGCATACAAGCACTCCACATAGCAAGAAGAGTCAATTAGTAACACATAGCATGCTCACAGTTACCCGATAATTCCCGAAAGAGGTCGAAACATGATTTCTAAACACCTATACATGATTCAATAACTACCAACCCAAATCCCAACTAATCAACATGCATTCACACTCTCGAGCTCAATCTAAGAGAGGGAAATCATAGCCTACATGTAGGCCGATCGCGCCCCCCCCCCCCCCAAAATCACTCCTCCGGAGCTTTTCCTTTCCGAATGGCCTCAAAACGCTGCCCCGCTACCAAAAATAGAGTCACAACATTATTACGGTCGTTTAGACACTAAAATTGCAAGAAACAGAGACGGATCAATTTCGGGGTCAAAATGGGGAAATTCAGACCCGCGCTAAAAAATTCGTAATTAACCCCAAAAATAAGTTCATAACAGCTCCCCGAACTTGTATTCCATGATGGGACACAATTCGGGGCTCGGAAACAGCACAGAACCAACATGCAACCAAAACCCAAATTTTCCTCAAGAACTAAAGAAATGGGACATTAGTTAATTCAGCATATTTACCAGAAACGGGTGGTCTACAGTTAATTCCGGCGACACCACAACGCTCTCCTCGAAAACCTCCTCAAAATGGACTCAGGAATCGCAGAAATCGGACTTAAAATGGATGAGAAAACAAGTCTCAAAAATCCCAAAATCAAGCTCACAAAAAGGGGATTGTGGCAGCATGTATTTTGTGAAATTTACCTTGAACGAATTGCCCTCGAAAAATATCAGAACTTTGCCTTTTGAATCGCCCAGATTGGAGCTCCAAAGCTCAAGTTATCCCCCTTTAAAGAAAATGAGGAATAAAGCTAAGTTGGGGTTTTATAAAGGGTGAAACTAGTCGCTAAAAACCCAAGAGCTGGTCGTTAAAGACCCAAAATCTGGTCGCTAAAGAGCTGCACTAGATCTCAGCTTTGGCTAAATTTTTCAAAGTCTCCGACGGGGTGCTCGGAATTCGTTCGGAACCCAATAAAAATAAAACAGATATGCTACCCTACTAAAATTGACATTCCGAACTCAACGGTGCAGTCGAAATTTCCATCAAAGGTCTCGATAAAAAGTGGGTCCCACACCCAAATGCCTTTTTTACCCAATTCCACAATGGGCCTCGGGATTAGACCGGAAGCCTCGGGAAGCGAACGAAAGGTCGTTCTAGACCAAAATCAACATTCCGAAGCTAACCGCGCTGACATAATTTTCATTCGAGTGCGTTTTCCAAGAATGTTGACCAAAGTCAACCTTAGGCCAAATTTCAAAGGCTAAAACGCCTAATGATTCAAACTCTCATCGAAGGCCTCGATACTCGTGCCAACTATGCAACTAGCCTAATTTGGCCATTTTGGAGCTGATGGAACCGTCCAAATTCTATTTTGAGGTCGTCTTCTTGAACTATTGATTGAAAATTTCAAGGTTCATTAGCTCCAAAACACTAAAACTCGCACCATAACCAAACGAACGACCAGGTGACCGAATTGTCAATCCCAACAAGTCATAAATGACTTGGGGTCGCTACAGGAACGCTCTAAAAGACACACATAAGGCAAGATACAGAAATGACCAGGAGGGTCATTACAGAAAGTACTTAATTTTATAAACAAAATAGTTGGCAATATATATGACAACATCTTAAAATAAAAGGGAAATATTGAGACTTCTCAACTCTAACTATCTATGAAGCCTCTAATAAAAGGATAGATGTCGGGACAAGAACTACGACCACTCAACAATAACAGGAAAATAAATGTGAAATCCTCTGGAAAGCAAGGAGGCTCACCAAAGTTATCTGAAGCACAAAGTGATCTTAACGAAATATATGTTGATGATCATGAACACTTGTATCTACATCATAAAATATGCAGGTCGAATAACATTAGTACATTGAATGCACGAGTATGTAATATAGTCGAGGCGAAATAACTAAATGAAAAGACTATAATAGATAAAATATACTCAAGCTGAATGTAAAGAATTAAAGGATTTAAAATAATTTAAAGCTTTACAAGAATATAATAAATGATATATTAAAAATACATTTTAACTCTATTGAGAAATTCTCTAACAGACAACCATCACTATGAGCTACATGGTGATACAACGTCTCGCCTACGCTGTCAGAACAGTCGTACACCTTGTCAGGCAATAGGACACCTCAACTAAGTGGATCCACTAAGCAATAAGGATTCATCTAAAAAGTATGATCCTTTAACCATGTTGGCATACATGGTTTATGAAGATTTTGAGATATTGCTGAATAGTTTTGTTGCTAGAACAATTGATATTCCCTGAGCTTTGTTTTTTTGCTGAATTATGTAATTGAATTCTGCTCTTGCAGCTTCAGAAGCTGATACTGCTTTGGTGATCCCATTATCTGGCCAGGCATGTAAAGGACGTACAGATGATGTATGTTTGTCTTCTAGTGTCACTGGTTGCTGCGCTATTAAAAGATTTGCTTACATTGAAGAATGTTATAGTGGAGCACCTTGTCCATGTTTGCTAGCCTTTCGACACCGAACCCGGACTGTGAAACATTTCACGGGCCATATAGCCGGCCGTGAAAATTCACCTACCCGACAATGCTTCACTAAAACGGGCATAACGTTTTACTCCAAACTCGAAATGCCGCACATTTGGTGGCATTAGAAAGATGACTCAAAGACTTTTAATTTAATAGGTCATGTGCCACCTAATTAGTTATATGCTGAGAGATATGATTGTTTGAAGTTGACCCTAAAATTAAAAGTTGATGGGTTCCTTTCACGGACGACTTCACGGTCTGTGCAACCTTACATACACATATATCTGTACTCAACTGAAGCCTTTTATCTTTTACATTCCAAGTTCCAATTTCCGAAGTGTTACACATGTACTTGATGATTGTGGTGATTGGTGCTCCTGAAACCCTTAATTTCTTTATTTGTGCTTGTAATTGTGATTGTTATTGAAATTTGTATAGAAAACTTTTTACGTGACATTACATAATTAAGATCATCAGATTAAAGGGCATATTGACATTCTATATATTTTTAATTTAAAAATGCAAGTCAAAAATATTTTTTACTTTCTTAAATATCGTGTTAAATTAAAATTAGATAAATAAATTAAAAAGTAGGAAGTTATTAGTTTGCTTGTCCATATATATTACTCCCTCTGTCCCAATTTATGTGACTTACTTTCATTTTTAGTCAGTCCCAAAAAGAATGACACATTTCTATATTAAGTAACAATTTAACTATAAAATGTCTATTTTACCCTTAATGAAATGATTTACAGCCACACAAATTTTTATCATTCATTTTGGACCACAAGTATTAAAAGTCTTCCTTTCTTTCTTAAACTCTGTGCCGAGTCAAACTACCTCACATAAAATGGGATGGAGGGAGTAGTACTTTTTGTTGCTCTGTTCTATAAAAGAGTCGATATACTCTTTTGAATTTTCTGATTTTTGAGATGTCACTAAATCAATTAACCATTTGAATTATTGTTTGGAATTAATTATTCATAAAGCTTAAGTTAAAACTATTCAACTGAACTCATCCATACACACTTATATTTGTACACTCGTAGTTATATAATTGACATAGGTAAATAACATTTAATGACGGAATGGGAAAGCCCTTGTGATCGTCATAGTGATCATACATGTATTATGTATAGAGGTGGTAAAATAAATCCATAAAATCATAATCCGCCCATTCTATTTAGATTTGAGTGAATTATTGATATACGTGTTTTATTAAATTAGATCATTTTGACTTGCCGATACACAACTCAAAATTATTCATGAATAAACTTTATCCAAATACTTCTATTTTTTTTTTTAATTACATGATAAGATATATACAGATATAATATAAAGAGAAATATTTTATTAGGTTCTTAAACAAATTATATGAAAACAAACAGATAATTTAAAACTAACAAAAATTTGAGCGGGTTAAGTTATGATTTAATTTTTAGCTCATTTTAATATAAATAACTGTTAAGCCACTTAAATATCACTTCTTCCATTTTAACGCACTTAAATTCAATCCTACCTCTTATTTGACACTTCCAAAAATTTCTCAATCTACTTTTTTCTCTCAAATAAAAATCATCGTAGTTGTGATAAGGTTAAGCATACTTAGACATGCCCATTATTCAAGATAGTAACTGGTCGAAAAAATGTTCAAAATAGTTTTTCAAATTTGAGATACAAATTATAATAATGACTTTTTTTTTCTAATTAACTAATATTCAATGATGTAATAATTCATATTATGAGGTCATTTATATGGATAGCTAATTAATTTTGAAAAAAGTTTGAAAATCAGTATATTCCAAACAAATGAGTCAATTGCATTTTACATCCTAACATATGTCTTTTCTTCTAACTTATTTTTAATCCTGATTTTTTATGATTTGCAATCCAACCTCCTTATTTTCTATCAGATTAGTGAAATTATTATTATTATTTTAAAATCCACAAGGGTAAAAAGAAATACAATAATTTTTTTATTATCAAAAAAACCTCCCCAAGGGCAAAATTAAAAAGCTACCCATTGTACTGATTTCCCTCCAGACTTCTAACAAAGAGCTTTCCAATTTCATTTTTATTTTCTAATATATATTTTTCCATATATATATATATATAAATTTGACAACAAGTTTATGCATTCATTCTTGAACAGACTGTCACCCAAAGGGATGTGAAGACAGAAGAATCTTCAAACACCAAAAATGCTAATCATCTCAATCGTATCAATGCACAAATATTTGACTCTCCGGGAGTTTCAATTGCATTTGCGGAATCCATCATGACTAGAGCTACTCAAAAGTGGGTGCATAGTAACAAAAAAGATGGTGGGAATAAGAGGAAAAAGTCATGGGATGAACATGTTGTTGAAGAATATGAGAAGGAACAACCACATATACTGGCTAACCAACTAGAATGGAATTTAAAAATGAGGTCAGAAAATGGAAAGAATAAGAAGATCAAGAAGGATGATGATGAGAAGCCAGTTGGTTTTGAGATGTATCTCAAAACCAAGGGTAAAACTATTAAAAAATCACACCTTGCTCAAGCCTGAGAATCAACATCTTCTGACAATCATAATTGTCCCAATTAAGAAGTGTTATTATTCTTGTTTTTGTTCTTGATTTTTTCTCTTTGTTTTTGTTTGGATGAGGTATGTTACTAGGGTTAGACACATAATATACTCCTACGAGTATATATAGGCTAGCTAGCTATCTTCCTAACCTAGTCATTTTCATTTACAATTTTCTTTCTACTTCAGTATGATCCACCATTTTATGTTTCAAAGGTCTTGTTTTATTGTTCGAACTTGTTGATTTCAATGGATTCTCCATAAAAAAAATTCTTCAATTGTTTTACATATGTGAGTTTACATATATACATACTAATCTTCGAAGATTAAAGTATAAAATAATACTAATTGTTCTTTTGAGATAAAGAAGATAAAAGGCAAATTTTACCGATGGAATGGTAGTTATCCAACTTCGATGGCTTATCTGAAGCAATGTGAAAATAATCGCGACTTCAATATTATCAGTGACTTTAATGGTAGAGAAAATCTCATTTTAGCCACCTTGAATACTGATTCTAGGAAAAGCAGTACCCATAAAGCTCGATGAGCACAAAATTGAACACCAAATTAAGCACATCACTTAAACATGTTCCAGTTACCATCACTAAAGAAGCCACTACATAATAGATTTAGCATTTTTGCTAATACCAAACCTTACCTTATTTCAAGTTTGCCGCTAAGTAACATTTTCTGATGATTGATAACGCTCAACTACACTTCATCCAATTTTAAGTGTAGGTGGTCACAATCAAGTATAAACCCAACGAAGAGTTGGAGTTGATCCCACAGGGAGTGATACTGAGGAGAATTCAATTACGAAGTAAACAATGTGTTCTAATCATTAGTAGAAGTAAACATTATCGGTATACTTCAAAGTAAATTTCAGGGGTTGATAAATAATGTCACATGGGGGGTTTAGAGTGAGCTATTAACATCTACAAAAACAGGTAGTAATCCAGTAGAGAGGGATCCTTGGGGATATGATCAATTAAATGCTAATTTGGCTATATGGGTGATTAAGATCTACTAAGACACGCTAAATCTTAGTGAGTAGGCTAGACTTTTAGATGTAATGGCCATCTCTCGATCAACCACCACGAATCGAGCGAGTTCTCTCGAACCTCGACACGCATAACACTATGAACAACCCAATACCTTAATGAACCTACTCTCTCGAGCTAGATTGGTAGGATCGAATTTAGATTCACTTTCTCAAGCTGAACCAACAATAACCCAATCACTACAATCATCAATTGATAGTTTTAATTCTAAAACCTCTTTCTCAAGAAAGCATAGAATGCTAAACTAGAACTGCATTTGCAACTACAATTAATGAATTAAAACACAACTATCAATCAAACCCACTTCAAATCAACATTGAAATAAGTAAATACTAACACCCATAAGATAATTAGAACATTTAATCACATAATCACACCCCCAAGAATGAGAGTTTTAGCCACACATCATTAACAACAATAAAATATTACCAACTGTGTTCTCCATCAGCTGGTTAACAATTATCAAGTCTTCACAATGCTTGGAATCAAGTCAAAATCAAAACCCAACTCAAAATTCTACTCAAAAACTACTAAGAACTGTGTTTGGATAAAAAACTGAGAGTTAGAATGTGTAGGAACTGGAAGCACTCCCCAAACAACTTTTAAAAATTGCATTATACTCTTCCTGATTTTCAGCTTCAGGACAGATCGACAGAGTAAGTCGTCCATCTCCAACCAACTCGACAATGTGGCGAGCATGCTTTTCCATCGCCATTTCTACCTGCCTCTTTATCACTTCCTCACTGTAACTTTAGGAGATCAGACTTGCCATCGCCGATCCATTCGGTGCTTCTCCGAGTTTCACCTTTCTTCGCCGAGTTCGCTTTTTCCTAAGGATGGCTTTTTGGAACATTTGACGAGCTGAAGGTCCATTCGGCAATTTGCCGAGTGGTCTTGGTGATTATCAACTTTGCTCTTCTTCAGCTTTTCCGCTCTTTTTTTCCCGGTAATGGCCTTGCCTTGCTCTTTTGCCTTCATTGCTGCAAATCAACACTTTAAAATCAGTTTTGAGAATAAAGTAGGCATTGAGGATAATAAAACTATGATTATTAATCCCTAAAATGAATCGAAAACTCTAACTCATCAACACCCCTAACTTAAACTTTTGCTTGTCCTTTTGTAAAACTCAAGATCAATCAGTTCAACAGAGATGTCTACAAATAGTGCTTCTCAAGACTCAACATGAATGCACATGAGGTTCAATCTACCCATGCAATGTTCAATTGTGCACTACAAGTTTCAAACTGTGACTAGCCATCATCAAATAGAGCTCAAGTTTACAGCGCTATCTTCAGATGTAAATTCAAGCTCAACAAGAGTATTATTCGAATGACCTCACATAAAACAATGATTCCATGCTCACAAAAAGTTTCAACAACATTTCAATTTTGGAATCACAAACAACTCTCACACTCACAAAGATGATCACATGCATGATTTTTCTCGATAGGCTTGCCCGTATTTTCAAATCAGCATGACATTAAGCTCAATCAAGATCACGAAAGTCTTTCAAGGCTTGTAACGGGGCTGGGGGTAAGGGTATGATCATTTTGGTTTAGTGACTTCTACCTTCATGAAGCATGGCCTGCATTTCACTCTTTCTCCTTTTCTTTCATTTTTTCAATTTTCACAATCCACCCTATGTCCTTTTAAGCATGACTCATTGGATACCCCATTTCTTTTGCTCATTGTACAACCTGTATTTCAACCCTTCTTTTCTCTTTCAATCTTTTTCTTCTTTCACTTTTCTTTTCTCTTTTTTTTTATATGGGGGGTTCCATAATTTTTTTCTTTTTCAACATGATCCTTCAAGGGAGGATTTCTTAAAATGCTTGATTTTCCTCCTTTTTCACCACACCCCAACTTAGGCTTTTGGCCTAAATTGGCTATTCAAAATAACCAATGCTCCATGAAGATTTTAGGTGGGAAAGAAAGAGGTGAAATGTGTTCAAGTTTCATCCAAAGAAAAGGATAGGCTCAAACGGTGCCAAGCAAGGTTCACACTCTCATAAGGTGACCACAAAGAGGTATAATGTCAATTTTGGTTCACTCTCCATAAATGGTGCCTAAGATCATCTCTATAATTCGCCTACACTAGTCTATTAGACAAACGAGGCAAGTACTAGGTATTATCAAGCACACATTCCAAGACAACCTCACCACATACGACATTCAACACAATCATCAAACAAGACTCTACACTTTTAGCTAGCATGCAATGATCATCACAAGATTCATTTTCAACACCCGGCCAAATCACAATGAGATGCTAAGAGTTCACATATGACTTATGCAACTCAAATTTGCCTCATCAGAATTGCACACATATTGTTCAACTAAGGGCACTATTCAAGTCATCAGTATTGATCACAACCGACACTCGAATTTGAAAGAAATTAGCCACAATCACAAACATCCAGAGGTGACAAAATTTTTAATTCGGGTCAAAACCAACATTAACATTAAAACCAATGGATCAAAAACCAATATATATCAACAAGATCCAATATTCACATAAAAACAGCAATAAAATCCAAAAAATAGCCCAAAAAAGGAAGGTATAAAAGTACCTCACCCCGCTAACTAAACTAGCAATTGTCCTCAAATGCAAAATAAGTAAAATGTCTTAAAAGAAAATAGAAAAAGAGTCAAAATCCCCTGTCAGGACAAGCTTGTGGTGAACTCTGCATGTCGGTGACTCCCTCAGTCTGGGCATCAGTGCCCGACTCTACATCATCCTTTGCTCCACTAGAGCCCACTATAGACGTGTCTCTCAGAGATGCCGTTTGTACCATCACCCCTTCGAGGTCCTCTAAGTCATCATAAATAACTGCATCTCGAACACCAAGCTCGTCCTCATCAGTCTCGGCCTCTCACACAGAAACCTCATCAATCCAAGAAACATCTCTAGTCGTAGTAGCTGGAGGGATCTCAGAACAGACGGGGAAATCTGTGCTCGGAACCTCAGGGAGGTCACTTGTGCTGAATAACATCGATAGATCTGTGGATTTTAGCTCATTCACATTGTGCCTCAACCCAACAATTTTGGTCTTCAAGGCCATTACATCCTCAGAGACTCCCTTGCCTTGCTCACAAGCCTCCACTTGCACAGTGAGGGCATCCAAGGCCAATCCATGTGCATCGATCATCTCGCTGTGCTCTCTCAACTCAACCCTGATAGGGGCTAAGGCAACATCAATCGCCCTCTCAATCAGCCCAGGTACAACATCCTCTACCCGAGAGGCACAAACATCAGCAGACTAGGCCAGGTGGCCCATTTTATATAACATGGTCTGGGTCAACGGGGGGTCGGGGGAGGAGAAACATTAGAACTAGATGGAACATAATTGCAGGTGCTAGGGGTACCTGTAGGCTCACTGACCTAAGTAGGAAGGACATTCTCTATCGACAACATCTCTACATCAACCACCGTGGAAGCACCCACTGGTGCAACTCTCCTCCTCTAGGCCTCATCTCGAGTGTAATCGGCCTCTATCCTTTGGATGTCAGTAGAAGAAGTTAGAGTAACTTCCACATTCGTCTTCTCAATTAGAGGCACTCTGGCATGCCTGGACAGCTCCGTAATCAAGACTGGAAAGGGGAGAGAGGTCTGGCTATGCTTGGCCATTATGGCCATCTCCTGCTCAATGATCAGGCCGAGATTTAGTCTATCTCCGTCAATGATACAAACCAACAATGCAGCCTTCGAGTGCTGGAGTATCGACTCGTTCTGTGATGACATTAGGGTGCTGCTGGAGTGGCCAAGTTCTGATCCTTCTTTTCGATCGGGACACCTACCTCTATCTAAGGTGGAGTGATATCGAAGATCAGCGGAGCTAACCAACCCTTTAGGTCGTCCAAGGTCATCTTCTGTATCCTATCCACTAGGTGGTGGATCACATTCATCGTACATCCTAGCACCTCATTGATATCGGTGCTGCTGCATTTAACCTTCACACCTCTCACTATAACATGATCCACCGGTGTGAACGAGTTGGTCTTTTTCTTCCCCTTAGGCACCAACTTCCCGTATTTCACATAAAATTGCAGGACCCAAGTAGGAATATAGGAGCCTCTAGGCTTGGTGAAAATCTCAAACTTGTGGAACTAGATAGCGTTCCACACCGCAGGGTATTTGTCTACTATACCATCTATATACAATCTCTTTTCCTCCAAAATAGTCCTCTGCCCGCCAGCTTTCAATTTGTTCACTGATCGAGCAGGGAGTACCGGAGGTACCTGCTCTACTATCTGAGCTGGAGGTGGAGGAGGCGTAGAAGGCACCGGTATCCAAGATGGATCATGTAATGATTTGGAGCGGAGCTCTGCTATCCTAGTTTGAAGGGTCTTATCATCCTCCGGCTCAAACGTTGAGGCAGGCGATCTATCACCTGAGTTGCCCTCACTTTCTGAAGTAGGGAGGTGGATGGCACATATGCCCATGCTGTCGGAGCTCTCCTCCACTGGTGTTGGCTCCACGACCTCCCTTGACCTTTCCTTTCCCCCCAAAGTTGGAGGAAACTTGGCCTGTGTAGTCCAGGAGGGTGCAACACCCTTGCTAATTTCTATCCCTCGGACCCGCTTTCTGGGTAGTTGATTTCTACCTGTAACTCTAGGTCTAGCCATACCTTCAAAACAACATTAAATAGACCAACACGTTAGTAGTAGTTCCAAAAATCATTCACTTTGAAACATATGCAAGAAAGCTCGCCGACCCATTCGACGAGTCATTGAACCCATTCGGCGAGTCAAGTCGGGTTCACCGAATGTTCCAGACTAAAAATTCTCTAAAATCAACACTGGCCAGCTATGTTCAGGGCATTTTGGCGAATCACTGACACTATTCGGCAAACTAAAAGTAGTTTGCTGATTGTTACAGAATAGTTTTACAATATTAGGGCTTAGAAAGGCGATCTAAGGGACATTCGGCGAGTTGCCGAGTGAGATCGGCGAGCTCAGGCAGATTGCAAAATGTTACAAAAACATTTCATCCATTTTAAAGAATTAAAAGGCGATCATGGGGTCGTTGGGTGAACCACCGAACCATTCGGCGAGCTCGACTAAGCTCGTCGAAAGGTCCTGTGTGCCAGATTTTGACCTTGACCTCCAACTTCTAGCCTACAGCCCACGAGAACAAAATAAGACACCTATTCTACCCAATTAAACCAAGACCCATAACATTCATGACTTCATGGTACTCAAACTTCCCCCGATTTGTCAAAAATTGACCGATAAACAACCTTTCCCCTTAAGAATGACATGACCTGCTCTATCATTAGGAAAAATCAGACGATCGGTACAATTGGGGTTACTCAGAATTCACCCACACTAGGCCCAACAACTAATCAACACACACCCACAATTTAAATCAATTATCACGCAAAATTTCATAATTTTAGGCCAAAATACACAAAAAATAAAGTACAAAAAAGGGCACATGCTAACACAAACATTCAAACTACCAATATTACTCAACTAGATTAACAGGAAAACGATCATGCATTTGACAACACAAATATTTAAAGGCTGGGTTTAGATAACCAACCTCAAAAGTAGATAACTGAACACTAGGCTAGAAAATTTACAAGCAAGAGTGCAAACTCCCCTAAGCAATTGATCCCCATGCAAAAATTCAAGAAAAGAAAGTACGGAAACGTAAAATGTGGATGTGAAAGTGCAAAAGTCAGAAAGTATGAAATGAGGGACGTTTTTGAATTTAAAAATGGTTCAGCCCTTCATGACCTTTCAGTTCTCGACCAGTCGGCGGCGCTTACTTATGTCGCTGACACCGAATGGCCCTTTTGTCCTCTGAAGTTTACAGAACCTACACGCATTTAGTTGGTCCAAAATGCGACCCAGATCGAGCTTGCCGACTTGTTTGGCGAGTCACCGATTGGTGCCTGGGCTCGCCTAATTTCTCCATCCCCAAAATTTCAAATTATCAACCTACATATTCAAAACCCGTTATTCAAACAACAGTGTTAAAAACGTAAACGCTTGGATTACCTACCAAAAAACACCTTATTTAACGTCGTGGTATGACGAGGATACTTATTCAAGAATCATTCTTTGGGTTAACCAAGCTATCACTTGGTAGACCCCCTTTTTGCCTCGGGTTTAAATGGGATGAGATGTGTCCCATCTGTATTTCTAGTTGCTTAATGGATATCGAGTGAGAAGTAACCATCTGGTTTAGAGATGAGACATCGTTTTTCATTTCTTTGTGCACTTTATCTGACCCTTCCACTTTGTTGAGAATACGTGCAAGCATATCCTCTGTGCTGAAATTTTCAGGATCAGCCCGTTGCTCTTTTGGCTTTTGACGCTCATGTGGGGGCACATAGCGATCCTTGTCGACTTTCCGCTCCTTTCAATTAGTCCTACGGTCACACTATTCCCTATCACGGTCTCTCCAACCTTCATCACGCTCTCTATTCCAACTTTCGTTCTCGCCCGGACTTTGATAGTTTGGACCGAGACCCCCTCCTTGATTTTCTAGAAAATGCACTTTCTCATTGTACAAGGCCTCAAAGTGTGCGTCATCGGGATTCACTCCACTAACTCCAACCACATTCACAGCTTTAGAACCACTACCCATGACATGCTTTGACAATAGATCCATTTGGGTCATCATCTTGGCCATATTTTCATCCTGCTCTTGGTCTTTTTCTATTTGTTCCTTTGTGATCCTAAAAGTCAAAGGAGACACTTGATCTTCCTAGTGTACCAAGCATAGTTGATTTTCGTCATTCCATGAAGGAGAGTAAAGGCTATTTCAAAAGGTTGTTGCATAATTCCTCCTTGGACAATTTGATCAGCCACACCTTTGTTGACTGAATCTAGACTCCGATAAAAATGTTGTAACAACACGTTGTTCGGGAGTCCATGAGTTGGACATTGGAGCAACAACTTCTGGAACTGTAACTACGTTTCATAAATTGGTTCACTATCCAATCTTTTGAAGCTCTGAATATTATCTCTCAAAGCCATCATCCTTGAGAGAGGGAAAAACCTTATGTAGAATGCCTCAGTGAGCTCATCCCAAGAAGTAATTGAGTCCCTAGGTAGGTCGGCTAACCACTTAGTTGCCTCTCCCATCAGAGAAAAAGGAAACAATCGAAGTCAGACTGACTCCTGGGAGATGTTCTGGAAAGAAAATGGACCACAAACGTTCACAAAATTCTGGATGTGGTCATGGGGATCCTCATGAGCTAGACCTCCAAACAAACCCTTCATTTGTAACAACTGCAACATCGTGCTAGTCACGTGAAAAACCGCATTTCCCACAACCAGAGGCAACCAGATAGCACCCACATTACCCAAATAAACTTCATTCACATCGTTCAAGTTGTGGGCGTCAACATTTTGTCCAAGCTGGCTAGCATTGATCCTGTTGACACTCATATCGCCACCTGTTCCAAGGTAGCCAATGACAAACAAAAGTAAGTTGATTGAACTAAAACATAATTAGATCACACTAAACTTCACTAAGAGAATTCTAAACACCAATCCCCGATAGTGGCACTATTTTTGATAACGCTCAACTACACTTTATCTAATTTTAAGTGTAGGAGGTCACAATCAAGTATAAACCCAATAAAGAGTTGGGGTCGATCCCACAGGGAGTGATACGGAAGAGAATTCAATTACGAACTAAACGTTGTGTTCTAGTCATTTGTAGAAGTAAACATTATCGAAATACTTTAAAGTAAATTTCAGGGGTTGACAACTAATGTCAGATGAGGGGTTTAGAGCGAGCAATTAACAACTACAAAATAGGATAGTAATCAAGTAGAGAGGGATCCTTGGGGATGTGATCGATTAAATGTTAATTTCTCTATATGGGTGATTAAGATCTACTAAAACATGCTGAATATTAGTGAGTAGGCTAGGCTTTAGATGTAATAGCAATATCTCGATCAACTATCACGAATTAAGTGAGTTCTCTCGAACCTTGACAAGCATAACACTATGAACAACCCAATACCTTAATTAACCTACTCTCTCGAGCTAGATTGGTAGGATCGAATTTAGATTCACTTTCTTAAGCTAAACTGATGTGCCGAGAAATAGTGGCACATTTGATGCTTAATAACTATGAACTAATACTGGAAATAAGTGAAATTTTGGATTATTTGATGGGTTTGTTAAATGTGTAGGCAGAATCTGGGTTACATAGAAAAGCGGAAAAAGAAGTAGAACTGATGTCGATCAAGTGAAGTTCACAGCCAATTTCACGGACCGTGAACTTCATTACGGTCCGTAGTGGAGCTCGTGGAAGTAAGGTAGTGTTGGGCCTTGAGAAGATGAAGAGCAGGAATAACCAAGTGAAGACCACGGAGGGTTCTATGGGCCGTAGTCCTCACCATAGACCGTGGTACCTGCTGTGAAGCTGAACTAGTGTGACATCAAGGGAGAGTTTAAAAAAGGTTGAAACCCAAGTGAAGACCATGGGCGACTTCATAGGCCGTTGTCCTCACTACAGACTGTGGTAGCTCCCCGTTGTGCATTTTTGAGTGAAGGCATTGAAGACCCAGCCTTTGGGAAAGTTAAAGGGAAGCCGTGAAGCCCTTTACGAACCGTAGAAGTGGCCGTAGAGCCATCCGACATTTCAGTCCTAGTTCGACTAGGACTCATTTTAAACATTCTATTTTGAACTACTTTAGTTCATTTTTGCATTATTATTGATTATCTTATGTTTTACGACCAAGAACACAATATTACTTTTAGCTTTCGATATTTGGATTTTTGATTATTATTATCAGTTGGAAATTTGGATTCAGACTATCAGATTTTCAAAGTGGTTGTTGATTTGCTAATTATTTTCATAAGTCTTTCTCAATATGTTTTCATCCCTAATTACTTATTGTTTATGTGAAATCATGAGTGGCTAAATACCACGACTGGGGTAGTGGGATCTATGACGATATTCTAGTTGAGATTCCGTAAAATGAGTAAAAGGTAGTCTGTATGTACAATCTGTAGTTTTTAGCTTTCAATATCATTTTAGTCTAGTGAGTGCACACATTAGATGATCCTGTATCATGTATTTGTTCTAGAGAAAAATACCAGTTAGGAAAAAGCTGAATTAAATTAACAAATTGGAGTTAAAGCTTGAGTTCAAGAGAAAAGATCTTTAACACCATATCATTTCAAGTGAGGTTCAATGTTAGTAACACTCTAAGGTTGAGAGAACATGAGTGATAATTATTTGATTAGCCTGAGAAGCGTTAGATAAATTGAACTCGCAAAGATTCTGTAATCATTGATTTGCCTGACACTCAAATTACGGGAGAACACTAGAACTAATGTTATGGTGAACACAATCCTGGTTTCTCTTAATTAATTGAATCAATCTTAAAACGAAATAGTTTGTTAGTCTTGAGCCTGGATTTTGACTGCAAGTTTTGGTAATTATAACAATTCAACCATACCTAATTTACTTTCATTTGTTATTTGTCTAGGAGATAATAGCAACATTCGAATAAACGCGATAGTGAAACCTTATCTGTAAAGAAATTCTCTGTGGGATCAACCTCAACTTTAGTTGAGTTCTGTAAATTGACTTCGACCGTTTACACTTCTTATTTGAAGTGTAAGTTTAACGTATCATAAACCAACAATAACCCAATCACTACAATCATCAATTGATAATTTTAATTCTAAAAACTCTTTCTCAAGTAAGTATAGAATGCTAAACTAGAACTGCATTTGCTACTACATTTCATGAATTAAACACAACTATCAATCAAACCCACTTTAAATCAACATTGAAATCAGTAAATACTAACACCCATAAGCTAATTAGAATATTTAATCACATAATCACACCTCCAAGAATGGGGGTTTTTACCACACATCATAAAAAGGAATAAAATATTACCAACTATGTTCTCTACCATTCTGGGTAACAATTATCAAGTCTTCATAATGATTGGAATCAAGTCAAAATCAAAATCCAACTCAAAATTCTACTCAAAACTACTAAGAACAATGTTTGAATAAAAAACTCAGAGTTAGAATGTGTAGGAACTTTCGGAACTGGAAGAACTCCCCAAACAACTTTTTAAAATTGCATTTATACTCTTCCAAATATTCAGTTTCACGACAGATCGGTAGAGTAAGTCATCCATCGCCGACCAACTTGGTGATGCACCGAGTATGTTTTGCCATCGCCGTTTCTGCCTGCCCCTTTATCACTTCCTCACAGTAACCTAAGGCTATCATATTTTCAACTGCCGAACCATTCGGCGCTTTACCGAGTTTCGCCTTTCATCACTCAGTTGGATTTTTCCCAGGGCTGGCCTTCTAAAACATTTGGCGAGCTGAAGGACCATTCGGCGGTTCGTCGAGTGGTCTTGGCGATCAGCAACTTTGCTCTTCTTCAGCTTTTCTGCTCCTTTTTGCCCATAATGTTCCTGCCTTGATCTTTTGACTTCAATGCTGCAAATCAACACTTTAACATCACTTTAGAGCATAAAGTAGGCATTGAGGATATCATGCCTTGAGGCTACCCTATTGACGTAAACACATGACCTAGAATCACGAGTGAACCTAAGCTAACCCTGAGCTAGCATATCATAACCATATAAACATTTTCTGAAATAAGAGATACTATGCGGAAGCATGTCACATGAGATAAACTGAAATGGTGGAGAATACCCAATACTAGTCTGCATATAAATATTGGATAAGAGTTAATAACACTGTACAATAACTCAAAAACTAAAGCTGAATTTAACTATGTCTGAAATAAGCCTCTAACTGACTAAAGATACTGGGACATGACCCCAGCTAACTCTAGAAAAAAATTAAAACTAACATGAAAGTTTGAATGTAAAAGAATATGTCTATCATCCTCAAAGAATAAGGACTCACAAGTGATAATGTTGACTATGGATCAGGAGCCGATCTACACGTGATCTGAATGCTGAGGACCTGAACCTACGTCACAAAAAGATGTAGCACAGAGTATGCATCAATACTTGAAAGGTACTAAGCATGCAAGATAGGATAAGGTTGAACAAATATAAATAACTGAACAAATCATACTGAACAATGATATAATCTGAACATAATGGAAATACTGAGATATTCTGAATATGAACTAAACTGAATGCAATGACCAAGTACATAACATGCTGAGGCTGAATACTGAATATAACTGGTAACCTAGTTGATGCAATAAAGTCTAACTGTGAGAGTTACTTTTAACCAACATAAAACCACGTGAGCTAAATGTGGAGTCCGATGTATACGCCCCATAGAGAGGACCCAATATACCTTGCCATAGCTATAGAGGCATGACTGGCATGATCACTAAAATTTGATGTCCACAGAGGGGACTCTTAAACCTACTGCGGCACGAAGTTCTGGGACTATGAGGGTGACTGAACCTAGTCCAACTTGGTGTTAAGCCTACTCCCAACTAGAATGTGTACAATACAATATAACTGATATAAACTAGATAGCTCAACATTCTGACATGCTAACTGAAAATGCATCATATAAATACTGATAATGACACATTTGAAATCTAAGGCATGTATTTAATTTAGCTGTCCTAGTTAGTGTAATTCATGAACTGAACGAATCTACACAACTAGGGTTCTGAATTTTATGCAAGGTACTAAGAAACAATGTTATAACAACATATATATCTGATTAGGAATATTCTAGCAGCCAAATCACAACAATTCTCTATAGTTTAAGAAACCCTAGGTCTAAACAATATATAGGGAATTAAGATTCTGACTGAATTCTAGGGACCTAGTTGATGAGAGGACTCCACTAGAGAAATCCCACATACCTGGTGACGATATCTATGAATAAATCCTTCAATTTTGGGCTGAAACTTAAAAGAAACCTGCCGGTTGTTCTTGGGAAAACCGGCGCCTCTTTCTGTTGTTCTGGTCTGATAAGTTTTGAGGTGTTACAATGTCTCCCCCTTGGGAACATTCATTCTCGAATGAAGTCTAAACTAGCTGAGTATGGAGGAATAGAGTTGTAATCCCTACCACTAAGTACTAGAAATTGATATATGACTGAACTAAATTACAAAAACATACAAATACGCTGAAAATGCAAGTATAACTGAAAGAACACAATACTAAGATTGAATTTACGCAAGAGAAAACTAAGAGGCTGGAGAGGAACTATTACCTCAAGCTGGAATGGAATCAGAAGGAAAGAGATGAGGATACTTGGCCTTCATGGCTGCTTCTGCTTCCCAATTAGCCCCCTTCACCGACCGACTCCTCTACAAGATCTTAACTAAAGCGACATCTTTGTTTCTCAACCTTCGAACCTGACGATAAAGAATTTAAACCGACACCTCTTCATAAGTGAGACTATCCTTCACAACCACACTTTCGAATGGTACTATAGATGCTGGATCACCTACACATTTCTTTAATAAGGAAATGTGAAAGACTGGATGTACTACTGCTAGTTCTGTTGGCAACTCTAACTCATAAGCCACTTTACCAACCCTATTCAAGATTCTGTAAGGACCAACATATCTTGGACTAAGCTTCCCTTTCTTGCCAAATCTCATCACTCCCTTCATAAGTGACACTTTCAGGAAAACCCAATCATCGATTTGGAACTCCAAGTCCTTCTCCTTACATCTGCATAGGACTTCTGGCAACTCTAGGTTGTCTTAAGTCTATCTCTGATGAGCTGAACTTTTTCCATAGCATCATGAATCTAATCTGGCCCTATAAAGGTTGCTTTACCTTCTTCAAACCAACCAACTGGAGATCTGCACCTACGCCCATATAATGCCTCATAAGGGGTAATATGAATACTGGAATGGTAGCTATTATTGTAGGCAAACTCTATGAGAGGTAGGTGATCATCTCAACTTCCCTTGAAATCGATCACGTAAGATATCAACATGTCCTCTAAAGTCTGAATAGTACACTCTGCCTGACCATCCGTCTATGGATGAAATGTTGTGTTGAGATTTACCTGAGTACCAAGACCTTTCTGAAATGACTTCCAGAAATGAGAGGTAAACGTAGGACCTCTATCTTAGATGATAGACAAAGCAACCCTATGCAACCTGACTATCTCATTAATGTAAAACTTCGAATAGTCCTCCACTGAATTTGTAGTCTTAACAGCCAAAAAAGTGAGTGGACTTAGTAACCCTGTCTACTATTACCCAAATTGAGTCATGCTGTCTGTGAGTACGAGGTAAACCGGTAATGAAGTCCATGTTTATCACTTCCGACTTCCACGTAGGAATGTTAATCTCCTGAGTCATACCTCCTGGTTTCTGCTGATGAACTGCACCTTTCAATTGAAACAATATAGGATCACTGTTTTGTTTTTCCTTAACCTCCGCTACCAATGAAGATTCTGAGCCATACTGAACTATCACACCATCATCTGATATGTTCATAAGGCAAACTCCTAAGCGAGCAAGCCGGTAAACATCTTTTGCTAATTTCTTATTTTCTTCCTCAACATGTGCTACATTACCCATAGATAGTCTGCTAAGAGCATAAGATGGTACATTGGCCTTACCAGGATGGTAAAGAACATTCATGTCATAGTCCTTGAGGAATTCAAAAGATTCAACTCTTTCTGGGTGAACACATATTGAAAGCTCTTATGGTCTGTTAACATATCTACGTGAACACCATATAAGTAATGTCTCCAAATCATTAGGGGAAATACTACGGCTGCAAGCTCGAGGTCATGAGTCAGATAGTTCTTCTCATGTACCTTAAGTTATCTAGAAGGATAAGCTATAACCTTACCTTGCTGCATCAAAACACAACCTAGGCCAACTCAGGATGCATCACAATAGATCACATTACCGTCTGAACTCTCTGGTAGAGTCAAAACAGGAGTTGTAGTCAACCTAGTTTTAAGTTCTAAGAAGATCTTCTCATACTCATTTGACCACTAAAACTTAACCTTTTTCTGAGTCAAATTAATCAATGGAGAAGCATTGGATGAAAATCCTTCGATGAACCTTCTGTAATAACCGGCTTAACCAATGAAACTTCTGATATTTGCAGGAGAGGTGGGTATAGACCATTGCTTCACTGCCTCTATTTTCTGAGAATCCACTCAAATCCCTTCGCTAGACACTATATGCGCAAGGAAAGAAACTGATTGCAACCAAAACTCACATTTGCTAAACTTAACGAATAACTGGCGATCTTTGAGAGTTTGTAGGACAACCCTCAAATGAGTGGCAAGTTCTTCCTCATTCCTAGAGTAAACGAGGATATCATCAATAAAGACGCTAAAGAACGAGTCCAAATACTACTTGAACACCTTGTTCATTAGATCTATGAAAGATGCAGGAGCATTGGTTAGTCCAAATGACATAACTACAAATTCATAATGACCATACCGAGTTTTGAAGGGTGTTTTCAGAATGTCACTATCTCTGACTCTGAGATGATGATAAACGGATCTGAGGTCTATTTTTGAAAAATTACTAGCACCATGAAGTTGGTCGAATAATTCATCAATCCTGGGGATAGGGTACTTGTTCTTGATTGTGACTTTGTTCAGCTGACGATAGTCAATGCATATCCTGAGAGAACATCTTTCTTTTTCACGAACAACACTGGAGCACCCCATGGGGAAATACTAGGTCTGATGAATTCCTTATCTAGAAGGTCTTTCAATTGCTCTTTCAATTCCTTAATCTCAGTTGGAGCCATTCTGTAAGGAGGAATATGAATAGGCTTGGTATTTGGAAGGACATCAATTCCAAAGTCAATTTCCCTTTCGGGAGGAACTCCGGGAAGATCTTGTGGAAACACTTCTGGGAACTTATTTACTATTAGGACTGACTCAAGAGTTGGGGTTTCCGAGTTTGAATACTTAACCCAAACTAGATGATAGATATACCCTTTAGAGATCATATTTCTGGCCTTAAGGTAGGAAATGAATTGACCCAAGGCACTGAGCTACTACTCTTCCATTCTAAGATTGGTTCGCTTGGAAACTAAAACAGAATGATCCTAGTTCTACAATCGACTAAGGCATAACATGAATGCAACCAATCCATGCGTAGAATGATATAAAGTCTATTATTTCTAACTCTACAAGATCTGCTAAGGTGACTTTCTGAGAGACTGTGACAGGGTAATTTCTATATACCCGTCTAGCTATAACTGGGTCACCAACTGGGGTAGAGACTGAGAAGGGTTGTGAGAGAGTTTCTGGACTGACACTAAAGTTCACTGCTATATATGGAGTTACAAAAGAAAGAGTAGCCCTTTGGTCTAACAAAGCATAAACATCTAAGTGAAAGACTCGTAACGTACCAGTGACAACATCAGGAGAATCTTCCTTATCCTGGTGAGCCTGGAGATCATACAATATATTCTGGCACTGACGGCCACCTGTACCAGATGAAGCACCCTACTGAGTTGGGCGACCTACTGGTGCTGTTCGAGTTGTAGACTGAGCCCTACTATTGTTACCTCTTTGTCCCTATTTAGAAGAAGGGCAATCTCTCAGCCTGTGACCAGACTGACCACACCCAAAACATCCTTCCTTGCTTGCAAGACACTCGCCTGTATGGTTCTTTTCACACTTTGGACAAGTTGGGTAGGTCTTGTTACCTGAAACACTCCCCTAAGACTTAGAACCTGATGCCCTACCTTTCTGATCCAGTCGAAACCTGGGGGATGGAGCACTAGCTGATGAAGGTGCTAGAGCTGAATATTTCTGCTGAAACTGTGAGCGATTTCCACCATCCGATTTCAGTTGAGAGTACTCATAGTTGCTTGTTCTAGCCTTCTTGTTGTCCTTAGCTTGGTCCCTAAGCTTATCTCCGTCAACCTGCTGAGCTTGAGTCATGAGTCTAGAGATACTCATATCCTCCAACAACATAGCATTTACAGGTCAGATACCCCTAATAGGAACTTATTCATTTGTTCCCTGGGATCGGCAACCATATGTGGAGCATACCTGGAGAGCTGGGTGAATTTAAGTCTCTATTCTTGGACCGACATGAAACCTTGTCTCAAATTCATAATTTCCTGAGCCTTAGCCTCCCTCAACTCTCTTGGAAAGAACCTGTCCATAAAAGCTCTAGTAAAACACTCCCAAGTCATAGGAGTTGCATTCTCATTCCTATTTTCCTTTCACTGCGTAAACCATATATAAGCCACATCCTTAAGTTGGTAGGACGCCAACTCTACCGTATAAATTACAGTTAGTTGCATTACTCCAAAGATTTTTTTGACCTCATCTATGAAGTTCTGGGGGTCTTCACCAACTTGCAACCCTAGAAACTCAGGCGGATTCATCCTAACAAAATCTCGAACCATAGCTGCCACTGATCCATCACTAGCATTTGTGTAGGAACTGGAAACTGCTGATTGTTCTGGTTGGCTACACTCTGAGCCAAAAATTGAATGGCATTCTGAAACTCTGCATTCAAAACCTCATGGTCTGGGACTGGAGGAACTGCGTTAGTGTTGCCGGTATTAACATTCCTTTTGTAAGCTCTACGAGGAGGCCTGATCTGAAACACATAACGTTGAGTTAGGAAGGATATCATACCCACACACGATAAGAATAACAAGAAAGTAAAGTTTTTCCTAAAGCACTTCGTAACCTCCCCCTCATAAGTGTGGTGCGCTTCACACCCATGAAAGGGACTTTACATAGTGCGGCTTTTCAGACATCCTAGGACTCTTAAACCTAATACTCTGATACTAAAATTTTCATGCCCCAAGGCTACCCCTTGACGTAGATACGAGAATAGAATCATGAGTTACCCAAGCTAACCCTGAGCTGGCATATCATAAGCATATAAACATTTTTTGACATAAGAGATACTACGCGGAAGCTTAAAACATGAGATAAACTAAAATGGTGGGGAATACCTAATACTAGTCTGCATATAAATACCGGATAAGAGTTAATAACATTAGACTATAACTCAAAAACTAAAGTTGAATCTAACTATGTCTGAAATAAGCCTCTAACTGACTAGAGATGCTGGGACATGCCCCCAGCTTACTCTAGAAAAAAATTTAAAACTAACATGAAAGTTTGAATGTAAAAGAACATGTCTATCATCCTCGAAGAATGAGGACTCACAAGTGATACTGCTAAATATGGATCGGGAGCCGATCTACACGTGATCTGAATGCTGAGGACCTGAACCTACATCACAAAAAGATGTAGCACAGAGTATGCGTCAGTACTTGAAAGGTACGGAGCATGCAAGATAGGATAAAGCTGAATAAATATAAATAACTGAACAAAATATACTGAACAATGATATAATCTGAACATAATGGAAATACTAAAATATACTGAATATGAACTAAGCTGAATGCAATGATCAAGTACATTACATTATGAGATTGAATCTTGAATATAACTCGTAACCTGGTCGATGCACTAAAGTCGGACTGTGGGAGCTACTATTAACTGACATAAAACCACACGAGCAAAACGTGGAGTCCGATGTATACACCCCATCGAGAGGACCCAATATACCTTGCTAGGGAGCTTCAAACAATTACTAGCCAGCTGGAATTTTTCCATTGCAGTCACACGTTCAGAGAAAACAATGGTACTGCTGATCTGCTGTCTAAATGGAGCCACAGATTCGACACTACACATCATTTCTACACTGTTCATCAGCTTCCGAGGATGGTAAGAGGAAGTTACATGCTGGAAAAAATGGGAGTAATCAATTTTAGGAGGAAAAAACTTAAAAGAATCAAAAAGCCCCCTTGATCGTTATTTTTATTTGTATAGAAGTCTCTATACTTCTTGATATCCTTTTTATTCCAACTATATCTTCGAGTATAGTTTTTTTGTTTAGGTTTAGAATTTTTCTCTTCTTACTTTGTAAGAGGAGAGTCTCCCTTATTTACGTTTTCTAGTATCTTTGTATCGAGAGGAGTCCTCTCATAGGATTTTTAGATACTAGGATTCATCTTATTGTAATGGGGAAGAGTTAGTTACCCTTAGTAGGGAAACCGACTTTTGAACCATCATAGGTTTGGAGGTAAGGTTTATGTTCCCCTCTGTGTATTTTTGCTTTTTAATTTATGTTAAGGCCTGGGGGTGTTGCTAAGCCCCTGACCCCCCCAAGGGTCATTAAAAAAAAATAAAAAAAATATACCTTGCCAGGGGTATAAAGGCATAACTGGCATGATCACTAAAATTTGATGCCCACAGAGGGGACTTATTAACCTACGGGGGTACGTAATTTTGACACCATAAGGGTGAACAACCCTAGTCCAACTCGATGTTAAACCTACTCCTAACTTGAATGTGTACAATACAACATAACTGATATAAGTGAATAGCTCAACATTCTGACATGCTTACTGAAATTGCATCATTTAAATACTGATAATGACACATTTGAAATCTGAGGCATGTATATCTTTTTATCTGTCCAAGCTAGTGTAATTCATGAACTAAATGAATCTACACAACTAAGGTTCTAAAATTCATGCAAGGAACTAAGCAACAGTGTTACAATAACATAGAAATCTGATTAGGAATATTCTAGCAGCTAAATCACAACAATTCTCTATAGTTCAAGAAACCCTAGGTCTAAACAATATATAGGGAATCAAGATTCTGACTGAATTCTAGGGACCTAGTGGATGAAAGGAACTCACTAGTGAAATTCCACATACCTTGTGACGAAATCTACGGAGAAACCTTTCGATTTTGGGCTGAAACTTTAAAGAAATCTGCTGGTTGTTCTTGGGAAAATTGCACCTCTTTCTTCTTCTTTTGATCTAAGTTTGAATAATTTTGGTGAATGATCAATTAGGGTAAGTTCTGACTAAGTTACTAGGCTTAAACTAACCAAAACTATGTAGTTTAGGGGTTAAATAATGTAGTTTAGGTGTCCAACGGATAGGGGAAAAGACTAAAATGACCCTAGTTAAAATCTGAGGGGGCCCGACCATGGACGCAACGATGGCCCGTCATAAGGACCACGGTCTGTCGTATGGGTCATGGTTTGCTGGCCAGTAACTACTGATCCTGGGGGCCTTTTCCACGGAACCTCTTATGGCCCGTCATCAAAACCACAGCCCGTGGAGGGCTCCATGGTCTGATGTCAGGGACTAATGGGTTCTGTCGCTCCACCACGAGCACTAGTACGGTCCATGCAGGGATCCATGGCCCGTGAAGGGCTCCGTGTTCCATCACTAATGGGTTGGGTGTGAACCACGTACAGGTCGATGGACCGTGGTTCTGTTCACGGTTCGTGAACCCTATCGTGGTTTACCTATTTTTATGTTGTTCTAGTCTGATATGTTCTGAGTTGAAAACCCTGACTCATCAATGATAGTAAAGAGTATTCTCCCACAATGTCCATTAGCAGGTTTGCTATCCGTGCATAGAATTTTATTAACTAAAATACATGTTATATCATGTTGTTGGAAGAAATAAAATCGGAAAAGAATCAATCTTTCTTTATGTGAATTTGGACAACAACTCATGAACATAGAAAATATACTTCTATTAGCCCTACTATTTGCTGAGGATTAAATATGACATCCATTTTTATACTAGAAAATATGAAATTAGCTACAGAATTTGTCAGTATTCCCTGATTAATCCATAGCTAAATAGTTCCTAACTAATCTCATAAACTCCCCGATCGAATTAACTCCATATATGAATTTACAAAGCAAGTGCTTGATAATGCAGAAATAGAAAGTAGATGGCAATTAATATATGGAGTACTTCAGAAGTCATGAATTACTCCAATAAATTACAAAGTTTTGTTTTATTAACTATTTCAAAACGACATTTGATCCATGTCATGCAACCCTAGTAAGAAGACACCTCAATCTTCCTCCAATCTGTATTATCTACTCACTCTTTTGCCTCTTTCCCCTCACCGGTAGACTTGTTTTCTAGATTCTCTTTGTAATGACCTGATCGGTAATTTTTAGAAAGATTCATCAAATTACCATTTTCCCCCTCCCATTATTGACCCCAAGTCTTTTATGATTGAGTTTGAAAAGTTGATTTTTAAATTTAGGTTAAAAAATGAGATTTGCGATCGCGCGCGGTCAACTTTGATGAGTTGAATGACCTTACTCATCGTGATAGCGTGACTTTGGGTTGCGATCACGATGAAAAAATGAGACCTGGGTAGAATGTTTTCCAAAAAATGGGGTTTCAACCGTATTTCACCATTTTTGAGTTTAGGGAAAGCAATTTGGACTAGATTTTCAAGGGAAATATTTTGGGTTATGATTTTTAACTCTAAATCTTCTATTACCCATTATTATTATTGAATTTATGAGTTTAAATCAAGATTTTGGGTTGATAAATTGGGGGTTCTTCATGAACTTAAGTTTTGAAGTAAAAGTGAGTTTATGAACTGATTTAAAGCCCATTTTCGAAATGATTTTCCCTAATGAGTTCCTAAAGCCTTGAGTAATGTCTTCAAGTATTTTTTTTCGGATTCAAACCTCCGTTTTAATATTGGACTTTGAGTTGTTTGAACTATTTCTCTATATAATTGATATGGGAAGTGTTGTTTCCGATGGATGATTGTGAATACTTGTTTATTTTGGATTATTTAGCTTTAGAAGTCATTTGGAAGGGGAAGGCTCAACTTTTGGAGTGGTTTTCTTTGAATTAAGGCAAATGGCTTCCTAAGTCTTGTATTCTATTTGAATTCATATACTTCCTTCTTTGCTTGTGTATTGGAGTAATACATATGAGGTGAAGGGTTAAATTGTCTACTTGTTACATCTAAATGAATAAAAAGGGGTTGAAATGAAAAAAAGGTTACGTGATGATCATGATGATGTAAATTGCCTTATTGTCCCCTTATTGATTGATTAATAAAATACTTGAAAACATGGATGTGGACTTGAATTGTACAATTTGTTGTCTCTTTTATGTGGTGTGATATTGCTTGTGTGCATTGATTGTGAACACCGTGATGAGACATGTGATGATTTATGATGCTGAGGTCTTTGCCAGGTTAATGTTGTGATGCTGAGGTCTTTGCCAGTGAATGTTGTGATGTCGAGGTCTTTATCGGCGAGTGCTATTTTGCGTAGGCCTTTACCGGTAAGTATGATTAGGCTGAGGTCATTTCCAGCGAGTGTTATTATGCCGAGGTCATTGCCGTCAAGTGATATTGTGCCGATGAGAAATGGTTCCGGCTAGTGAATTGATTTTGTGACTTTATACCTTGATGCTTATGCGTGACTTGCTTGATACCTGAGATTAATGAACTTTTTATGTGTAACTTAAGTACTTGACTTTGAGTTTGAATTATTTGATTCATTTTATTGTTGAATTGTGGCTATCAAACTGTGAATATTGGCCTCGTGAGCCATGCATTCTAGAATTGCTATGTTGGGCTGATTTATGTACAGGTTGTAGTTTGAGGAGGTTTGATTGGAGAGTCAGGGGTATTCTTTTCTAGCTAGTTACTTTATTTAATAGGTTTCTTGCTACGTACCGTGTTGTTGGTACTCACCCCTTGCTTGAATACTTGTGTAGGTTTCGAGCTCGGACTCGCGTGATCTTTTTCTTCTTCTCCTCCTATTAGTGGAGGCTCATTGAAGGATCTGAGAGGTAGCTTCTTGTCATCTGGTGGACCCTCTTTTCCTTTTCTTTAAGGCTTTGTTCTACTTGAGAAACAAAGACTGAGACTTGTATTTATCTGTCGAATTCAGTGTTTTCATTAGTGGCTTCTACACGTGACTACCAAATTTTAGGGTATTGTATAGAATGAATAAGATTTCCGCCTTTGTCTTGTTCTGTTTTATTATATCTCCATTTTTTCTTTCGTTTTTATTGGATTGAGGCTGGGTTGTGTTTGTAGGAATAGACAAGTGTCATCACGTCCATTTTTGGGTCGTGACAAAATGGTAGCATAGCCCAAGTTCATAGGTCTAAAGTGTGTACAAACCAAGTCTTAGTAGTTTCTTGAGGATCGGAACAGAGACGTCTGTACTTATCTTCAAGAGGATACAAAGATTGTTAGGAAACTTCCTTTTATTCACCCTTTCTTATATGCGTGGTTACCTTCGCTAGTGCTGAGTTGTCGCGAGATGTTTTGGCAAATGTCGAGGACAAGAGCATATGTTTCTAATGGAAGAGGGGAGTAGTTATTGAGACCCCGACTAGGGGTAGAGGTAGGGGCCGAGCTAGAGTCCATGGTCGTGGAGTAGCACTAGGTAGAGATCGTGCCCTTGGAGTGGCACCAACCAGAGGTAGAGCTAGAGAGGCTTCTCATGAGCCACTTGTTGAGGTTGTTGAGGACCAGGTTCCTCCCGTGTTTGGAGCTCCGTTGTTTCAAATTTTTGAGGATGCTTGGTGTGTTAGAAAACCTTTCTCTGGGGGCGCAGACCCTAGGTCAATAACAGACTCCAGGTGTTCATGTTCAGGCAGCCACCAGTGGTTCTTGCACCGGTTGTTGGTGCACGGATTGCTCCTGAAATTATTTTGACATTGGCAAATCAATAGTGCTATGATAGGTTTCAGAAGATGAAACAACCCCAATTTTAGAGTGGTAAGAGTGAGGATGTGTAACACCTCAGACTTCGAAAAGGGGTAAAGAGAGGTTCGTAGAAGTCACTAATAAGTTTTAAGTTTTAGGTCAACTTCAAACAATCATATCTCCTAGAATATAAGGAATTAGATTGCCCATGACCTATCAAATTAAAGGTCTTTGAGTCCTCTTTCCAACGCCGCAAAGTTTGCTTAATTT